>VWPU01014246.1:0-36569 GCA_013398955.1 Callaeas wilsoni | reverse complement strand
GCGCGGGCCGCTGCTGCCACCTGGCGGCCGCGCCGCGCCATCGCCCCGCGCCGGGCAGCCCCAGCAGCCACCCTGCGCGAACAGCGGCACCCGGGGAGCAAAAAACGCTGAAAAAAACAGCAAACCCAGAGCTGGTATTTGAAACGTTCACTCGATACACTGATACTTACATTTCTTGACTGTCCTAATTACATTTCTTGAATATGTTTTAGAACTCTGATCTCTCCAAGCTTTTCTCAAAAAAAAAAAAAAAAAAAAAAAAAAAAAAAAAAAAAAGCAAATTCCACTCCCNAAAAAACCCCAACAATCTCAAATGGGATGCGACATTATTTTCTTTTCAAGTACTAATAAAAAACACTTACCGTGACTTCTCTGGTTAGCTCCCAGCATCTGCAAATATCTAGCATGAAACTTTAAATCCTGGTTTAGTTTTGCACAAACACAGTCAAATCAGAATCTTTTCATGAGCACTAAGGATTCACAAAGTTTCTTGATACTCATGAATAACATATACCAAGAAACATGCCTAAGCACTCAGCTAACTGGCATAGAATGGCCTGGCTACAAAAACAGGGCATCTCTTTCCCATCTGCACAGCTGGAGTGGCATGGAGTATCAAACACATCCTACATACTTTTGTGCCCAGTTTAAACTATGTACTCTGGAAGGAACAGGCTTTAACAGCAGCTGAGACCACTATTAGAAATTTCTCTCAACACTCCTGCATACATCAAGAACGTTCCACAGTGCAGAGCCAACCATCGATACATGCACTCACACCCATGAGGCAGCAGACACATCAGTAAAAGGGAAAGATCTGATCAGGAGGGAATGTAGCAGGCACCTCTGCCTGCTTTTTCTGGAAGAGAGACTTGTGGAGAAACATCCTGGCACTTCAAGCACACAGGAAAATAATCAGCATCAGATCTCTCTACATGGCAAAGTGAAGTAGCACCACGTAGCAAACATGAGCACTGAGCCCCTACACAGAAGAACGGAAGAGTCCACCAGCAAAAAGGTAACAGGGTGATGGTACAATAAATACCCTCCTCATCACCTTTATTGTTTACGCTGTAGTGACCAGCTCTTACATTCAGAACCAGCTGGTACTGAGTGACTGTTTTGGTACAGACTCCACCAGAATCCATGTAGGAAGCACCAACACATTGCAAGAACAAAAATGGAAAACAAAAGCACAGGGTACTTATCTGTTACTGTGTAGAGCTTCACAAAATTACTCAAAGCCTTGCCTAAGAAAATTAAGATGGTGCTAAATATTAGCTAGATGCTTCATTTGTCTCTGCTGACACAGTCCTGGCATCACAGGATCTCATGTTTCCTATTTCACTGGAAAATGGTTCCACTGGGATGGTTGCATAAAAGATAAACCCAAAAGACATCACATGCCATGTACCCCCCAGCTCATAGAAACATGGTGAGATCTAACCAGGGAAGTTTTGAAGAAAGCTGTGACAAGTACAGGGATATAATGGACATGTGAAACTATCTTCAGTCTTTGTGAGAAATAAGCAAAGCTGCCAAGTGGATTTGGTCTCCTCAGGCTTATTTCCAGAAGACGAATGAAGTTACCAGGAATTCAGTCTGCTTTAATGGCAGGAAAACAGCAGGCTATTGACCCTGTGGCATTAAATGAAGTACCAGGGGTAAGAACCATTGCCTTCACATTCTTTCAGCGTTCTGAAAATTAGGAAAAAAAAAAATTTCACTGCAGTTTTTCCCCTTCTCCCCACACAATTATCACCCTCTAAAAGGTCTCACTAGCGATGTTATTTTGTATCCTTATGCTTGATTGCACAGGTGTTACACAACAGAACCGCGGTGGGTTGGCTCTGGCTGAACGCCAGGTGCTGGCCACGCCACTCTATCACTCCCCTCCTCAGCAGGACAGTGTGGGAGAAAGTAAGATGGACCAAAAAACCTCATGGATCAAGATAAAGGCAGTTTGATAAAGAAAAGGCTGCACACGGAAGCAAATGAAAACACAAGATTTATTCTCTACTTCCCATCAGCAGGTGATGTCCAGCTATTTCCCAGGAAGCAGGGCTTCAGTGTGTGTACCAGTTGCTTTGGAAGACAAACACTGTAATAACAAATGCCTGGCTCTCTCACTCCCCACCCTCTTCCCTCTCCAGCCTTCTCTTAAACGTTGTATCTGAGCAGATGTCTGATGTTATGGAATATCTTCTGGTCAGTGACTCAGCTGTCCTGGCTGTGTCCCCTCCCAAGACCGTGCCCACCCCCTGGCCAGGGGGAATGTTGGAGAGACAGCCTTGATGCTGTGGAGGGCTACTCAGCAGCAGCCAAAACACTGGAGTGGTACTGACACCTTTCCAGCTCCTAATGCAAAGCACAGTACTGTGAGAGATGCTATAGGGAAATTACCCCACCTCAGCCAGACTCAACAGGAGTGTTTAATTCAGCAAGGTAATAAGAGTGTGTCTTTTTTTTAAAGTCTTTTCAGCAATTACTTGTTTCTCAATCTCTACATTTAATTCCTCGGCAAGCATTTTCATTGCAACCTTTTTGCTTTGTTCTCAGAGTCTTTCCTGCATGTCAACACCCATTTAAGTAATTTTCCTTCATAGGTCACAGCTTTGTACAGGATCCTTTGTTCTTCCAACTAAATCAGAGGGAATTTGAAGGAACAGCTACCTTGTTAAAAGTCTGGATTCACCTAAAGTTGAGGCGGTCCTCCTCAGGTAAAACTCAATGTAGTTTGGGTACTATTGAAGTACATCCAGTTTAAATTCATAGTTACTTAAACACAGGTTTAAAAAAAGCAATCTAATCATAGTAGATGTATACAAATCAGATCACCACGAGCAGAGTAAATTAATACTTAAAAGAAAGAGCCATCTAAAAAATAAAAAAAAAAATCACAGTCTCTTTCCAAAAGGAACAGATATTTTTAATATTTATAACTGTGAGATTTTGAAATCTCTAGTTACACTACTCAGTGAAACGTAATACGGAAATAAGATTTTTTTTAGCAGCATCTTAATTAGAAATTGTTAGAAAGAACATTCAGTGCATATAGAGCATTTTTCATCTGCTACTAATCAGAAAGGAAAATATGAAGAATTACTTGGAAAATCATACCCTAGGTATTAGTATACTAACGAGAAGAGTGAGAATTGAATATGTTTACGAAAGACAAGGAATTTGTCTATCTAATAGAAGGAGTTGATAACACTGTCAAGTTTGCTAAAAGGCAACAGACAAGCTACTGTTCCAAATTTAGAGGCAGTAGGAAAAAGGGCAAGTTCCACTGAGTGTAGAACAGCACATCACATAGTTTCAGACCTCCCGGAGAATATGCAACAAGGGGGAGCCTATTACCTGAATTTTAAGAGTTTTTCTGCAGGGATGGGAAAAATAAAAAAGAATTTTCAAGTTATGGAAACCAACAGAGCTTTGGGGGGAAGGGTGTGATTTCAGGCCTGTAGGCACCCAGGTGTGTAGTAATACCAAACAAATGTGTTAACTGGTCTGCTGCATGCAGAAGTAGTTCACCACTGAGGTGTTACACATGGTCTACAGAGCTAGGAGAAAAAAAAACCAGAAATGAAATCTAGAGGCAAAACTTAAGATTGTTATATAGAATCTGAAAATCACTTCCACTGCAAGTAGACTGAAACAATGAGAGTAGCAGAGGCTCAGAGCATGACTCAAGAAATGGTGCAAAACACTATTCTTTAGGACCTGGTAAAATTTCTGAGATAAAGATTTTATCAGAAGAACAGGCATGAATTAAAATTAGTTGTTTATATCAGAAACTTAAACTCAAAAGAAAGGCAGATTTTGAAACTTTTAAAAGATATTTTTATTGGTTGCCTGCAAAGCCCCAGAGACCTCAGAAAGACATGTTTTCCCTCACAAGCTTGCAAAAACACCTTTCATGCCCTTGGCAAAGTATTTCTCAATCTTTCTAAACCTTGCTAGACAGGCTCATGGAATCACAGAGTATACTGAGCTGGAAGGGACCTGCAAGGATGGGTCTTAAGTGAATGAACCCATATTGCGATCAAATCCACATTAAAACCTTGGCATTATTAGCATCATGCTCGTAAAATCTGAGCTAAACTCAGTCTTGCAAAAAAAAAAAAGTATCAGTATGCTCATATATGACCGCCGATTTCTTTTTTTTTATTTTTAAATACACACTCCCCTTTATTTGCTTCCCTTCTTTTAGCCTTCAATCATGTTTTTCCTCAGACAATTATGCTCCTGCCCAGTAAACAGATTTATCCTGGTCTTCTATTATGGCAAGGCCTCAGTGAAGCCTACGGTATGTGCATACACATATATTCAGAATTCTGTTGTTTGCTCATCCCCCTACTCGTGTTTCCCCATTCCATTCTGAAGCACCAGCCTTTCGGACTATTAGCCCTTTTCACACAGCAAGATCTATCACCCCACGGCTGTTTAATTACAGCTTAGCTAAGGCTATAAAATTACTTGACTGCTTTTAAAGCAAAAAGAGAATCACAGAATTGTTAGGGTTGGAAGGGACCTCCAGAGATCATCTGGTCCAACCTCCCTGCTGAGGCAAGGGTCACCTGGAGCAGGTTATACAGGTGTGTCCAGGGGGATTTTTGGTCTCCAGAGAGGGGAAACTTTCATGACCTCCCTGGGCAGCCTGTTCCAGTGCTCCACCACCCTCAAAGTAAAGAATTTCATGTCAAGATGGAACTTCTTGTTTTAGTTGATGGCTGTTACTCCTTGTACTTCTGCTGGGCACCACCAAAAAGGGTCTGGCACCATCCTCTGACACCTGCCTTTGAGATATTTATATGCATTAATTAGACTGCCTCTCGGTTCTCTCTTCCGCAGACTAAGCAGGCCCAGCTCCTGCAGAGATGCTTCAGACCCCTCATCATCCTTGCGGCCTCTGCTGGACCCTATCCAGTAGCTCCTGGCCTTTCCTGCACTGTGGAGCCCACAGCTGGTCACAGCAGTCCAGATGTGGCCCCACCAGGGCTAAACAGAGGGAGGGTCACCTCCCTCGACCTGCTGGCAACACTGGTCCCGATGCACCCTCGGGGCACCACTGGCCCCCCTGGCCACAAGGGCACTGCCGGGTTATGGGCCGCTTGTGATTCACCACGACGTTGATGCTTCACCTCATCAATTTTTTTCAGTAACGACACACGGCTTCTTCTGCAGCTGCGTCATGTAAACATTTAAGTTACAGGGGAACCTTTTGCCATTACGATCTCAATGTGCTCCGCAGCAGAGGGGCTCCACGGGGAGGGCCGGTGCTCGGCCGTGCTCCAGGCTGGAGCGGCCCGGGCCCCGCAGCGCAGCCGGGGCCGGAGGAGCGCGGCCCCGCTCCCGCGCTGCGCCGTCCCGGACGCGCACGGCCGGAAATGGAGGCAGGGAGAGGATCCCGCTTCCCGTCCTCCCCGCCGCTTCCGGGTCGCGCGCCGGGTTCCGCTGGAGGCGGCGGGGCGGGAGCTGCGGGGCGGGCGGCGGTTCCCGTCCTCCTCCTCGTCCTCCTCCTCGTCCTCCTCCTCCTCTTCTTCTTCTTTATCATCTTCCTCCTGCTCGTCCTGGTGCCGCTCGTGGCCGCCGCGGCCTGTGCCGGGTGAGCGGGGCCGGGCAGGGCGCGCCGTCGCCGGCCGTGCGGGTGCCCGCGGGCGGGGAAGGGGAGGCCGCGGGGCCCGGGGCTGAAGTGCCGGCGGCGCTCCGGCTGCAGGTCTCATCCTCTACCAGTGCAGATTATTACAACCCCCACCCCTCCGACTGCCAAACGAAACCAAAAAAGGGCGCCCTTAGCCGAAAATTCGCGGTGGTTCTGCTGCTATGCGTGGGTCACTGCTCTTGGAGAGCATCCTCGTGTTCCCAGCGTAAAATTGCTGGGATTTTATGAGGCCGCCCTAAAGCCGCGGAGTCTATTGCTGCTGGCCCGCTTTCCCTTCTCGGGATGTGTGTCAACTCTTTTGGGTATGTGTGGAATAGTATTTTCTCGGCGAAGGTGAGTTTGACTTGTCACGGCTCAGCTGTCCAGGGAGAGGGAGCAGCACAGGCAGCACACGGTGATGATCACTTTCTTCCTTGTTTAGTGGGACAAACATGGTACCCTGTGAAGTACTTTAATTCATATTTATTTTGAAGCCAGCCGCTCATTTTGGGTCAGCTGAGAGTAGTGTGGTTTGTCACACGTGTGGCCCCAGGCTTCTGGCAACTGTGTTGTGTTCTGGCTAATGCCGAGCACACCCAGACCTGAGACGAGAAGAGTAACACATCCCAAACTGGTGAAAGAGCCTCAGTCTTTCTGGACTAATTAGCTGATTCTGTTAAGCAGAAATTCATGGAAAAATTAGTTTCACTTAAACGCAAGGGATGCTTGTATACTTCTAGCAACCAAGCTTGTTTCTGGATATTCATCTTAAAAGTTGATAAAATTGCACTCAAAATAAAGCCTTTTAAATTTCTGTTTAAATTTATGTGGCAAAGAATAAACGTGATCTCGTGAGTATTTTTTCCTGTGAATTGTAAACATTTCAAATATCTAATGCTTTAACATTTTTTTTGCAGATTAATAAACTTCCTGAAGCATTGTTAAGGAGCTAGAATGAGAGTGAAAAGAGTCTTAATTAGTTAGTCCCAATTAGATATTTTGACTACAGAGACATGGGGTTACTCTGGGTCTTGTTTTTGAAGTTTTAGGCATTCAGCTGGTCGTAAGAAACAGGAATAAACCTTGGTATTTGAGTATTTCCTCTTTTCTAATGGTAACACTTGACTAAAACATTGAAGTTCAAAATGGCTTGTTCTCATCTTGTTTTAGCTTTTTCCTATTAATTGCTTGAAATTAGTCTGTGGATTTTAATAAATATTTTGATTGTAATCTATCATTTGGATTCTGTAGCTTTTCTTTTGATTGTCCAACTTGAACTAGGATTGTAAGAGTGTGGTATGCTAACGCAAGTCATTGGTATGAAAGGTGATTTTATCTCCTCTGTAACCTAAGAGTTTTATAACTACTCATGTGGTGCTTATTTTTAAAACTTCAACATTTTCTCCAGGTTTAAGTTTGTTTTATCATACAAGTTCCTCACTGCCATAATGAGGCTAGTAATTCTTGAAGATTATGATCAGGCTAGTGAATGGGCAGCCAAATACATCTGTAATCGTATTATCCAGTTCAAGCCAAGTCAAGGAAGATATTTCACCCTTGGTCTACCAACAGGCAAGTTTTATTCAGTCTTTGTAGATAACTAAGCCTAGAACAATGTTTGTATCACTGCTAGCAGATACAGTATTTATCTGTACTTATATGTATTTACAAGACCATAAGTATTATTTTTTGTAATATTCTAACTTTTTTTTAAAATATGGATTTGATTTCTGTGAAAAGTTGTGATAGTTTGAGAAACTGATAAATATTAAATGAGAAACAGCAGATTGCTTGTGTGTTGAAAAGCATTGTGGCAAAATCTGACTATGAAGACATTTAAATACACTGAAAATGTTGTGCAGATACACAGAACAGTAGAAAAACTTTATTTAACAGGGAGTACACCTTTGGGATGCTACAAAAAGCTGATAGAATATCACAAAAATGGAGATCTCTCTTTCAAATATGTAAAGACTTTCAACATGGATGAGTATGTAGGTAAGATGTGCTATTATTTGAGAACATACTGTACTGTTATTTTTTTTTTCTCCTTACAAAAACTATTAAATACTTTGTCAAAGTACCAGGTTAATCTAGTATGTTTATACTTCTATATAAGACTGCTGTCCAAGCATTTTTCCCTATTCCTTTATCTACAAAAATGCAAAAATAAATACTAGGCTAAATTCAGTGTTTTACAGTACTTCTGTAGAAATTACATTGTTGTCTAATACTGGGACTGCATTTCTCTTGAAGACTTTACACTCTGGGATAAGATGTCTGGGGAGGGAATGTAAACCAGTTACCTTGTATGTGACAACAGGAAACCTTTCTTCTCAATGTAGTTTCAAATCTTGCTTTATTTGAGTCAGGTTTGCCTTGCATGCCTTACATCAGTTACGTACAGATTAGAATTAAGGCTGTTTGGTTAAATCTTGTCATACGGTAATTTCACTCTAAATTATTTCAGGGCTTCCCAGAAATCATCCAGAGAGCTATCACTCCTATATGTGGAATAACTTCTTTAAGCATATTGACATAGATCCGAATAATGCTCATATCCTTGATGGGAATGCACCAGACTTACAGGCAGAATGTGATGCATTTGAAAAGAAAATTGAAGAAGCAGGGGGGATTGATCTGTTTGTTGGAGGTATGAGGAAATGCTCCATGGTTAGTTACAATTCAAGCATGTACACCAATTCTTTAATCACTATTTTCATAACTTGACTAAAACCCATATTTTTCAATTATTGTGTAAGAAAGTTCTGTGACTAACAAAGAATCAGTATAAATACCAAAACAGAATGGTTGGTGTCCAAGTTTCTAATGACTTAAGTAAGTTTTTATTGAAAATGGGGAACCAAAAGGAAAGGATGAGTCCTTTTTTTTACATTTACAATGTTTGAGCATAATTGTTGACTCCCAGGTCTGGAATGATTTATTTTTTTTAACTTTGAAAAGGCATTGGTCCAGATGGCCACATTGCATTCAATGAACCCGGATCAAGTTTGTCTTCAAGAACAAGATTAAAGACTTTAGCAATGGACACCATTTTGGCAAATGCTAAATACTTTGATGGAGACTTATCTAAAGTACCAACTATGGCGCTAACAGTTGGTGTGGGTACAGTGATGGATGCTAGAGAAGTAAGAACTCATTTAGTTCTAGTTGCATGTGTGTTTTCAAAATTAGTTGGTATTGATACTGGCATCGAAAGTAAAGAGACCTTTGTTTTGCAGGTGATGATTCTTATAACAGGTGCGCACAAGGCTTTTGCATTGTACAAAGCAATTGAAGAAGGAGTCAATCATATGTGGACAGTTTCTGCTTTCCAGCAACACCCTCGCACTATCTTTGTGTGTGATGAAGATGCTACTTTAGAACTAAGAGTTAAAACTGTGAAGTACTTTAAAGGTGAGCACTGAACCAGAGGTTACACGTGTTTACGCAAAACCAACAGCTTTGAAATTACATTGGTTTAAGTCTGAGCCTTCCAACACTTTGCAGTCACTAATGTATAATGTTATATAGTCAAAATATTAAATATTAACTTATTTCTTATGTTTGGAAAATTGCCAGGAGGCATAACATGTGCTACCTACATTCCAGACAAATCTACTTGGGAAGAGTATTTCCTTTGCTTCCAGTTTGAAACAATAGTTTAGTAATCTTTAACTTCAAACAGCAGCAATCTGGTGTTCCAGAATACAAGTCTTAAGTATACTGGAAAGTTTTGCTTAAAAAAATCTCAATACATTTATTAATCCTGATACATTTCCATGCTGCTTTTGCTATGTGCTGTAATGTGATGTCTAGTAAACTGTGATACAGACTTTGAAGCCACCTGAGGACATTTTTCATGTGCAATTAGCATAATAATCTAGACTGACTTTGAAAACATTGCACCCTTTTACTGTGTTTTTCATATTTGTAGTAGGTATATTGGGGCAAAAAATTAAGTCAGGATATATGATAGTAATTGAGACTTCCTAGACTGAATTCTGTTTCACTGAGACAGTAGAAGCTGAGAAAAGTAGTTTTCTCCTGACTGTATTAGCACAGCACATGCAATTGTGTGACTCAGTTGTCTTTCTCACTAGCATGGGTACCTGTAGTAGTTGAGGTATGAGAGATTAAGATTGTAATTTATTCAATTCTTTTTTAGAGCATTATATCACCAGTGCTCACATGTGTATTAGATTGCAATTCGGACATTTCTGTGGTTTTTATCCTGGTACCTCTTGTGGCCAGCTTGTTAATTTTGGATTTTTCAGTATGCTGTTCTCTGCTCTGTGTTTGTGGGGTAGGGGGGAGGGTTAGTCTTTTCCTGTATCACACTGCTAGATAGTATTTACTGTTGTTTTCAAAGATAAACTTCTCTAACTGCTTGGATAAGTTTTAAACATTATCCTGTATTTTATATAAGCAGAGGCTTTGCCTGGGAAATACAAACCTAATGTAGAATCACTAGGTATAAATGACACTGAATATTGCTTTAAAAACATCAAGGGCTACAATTTATGAATGTGTGCTATTGTGTCATTGTATTTAATTACCCTGTAATACACAGCAATAGAATTTTTAAAAATATGGTTTACTTTAAACTTGCTTAATTTTACCTACTCTCAAATCAGTAAGATTTTTTCCCCTTAAAAGATGGAGGAGAAATCAGCGTGGGTCAAATTTGGAATGATTTCTGTATCTTGATCTTCAGGTTCACTTCTTAGGGAAGCTAGGTAGTTCTCAATACTGCTATTTATGGTAGTGATTTATGGATATTTTTCACCACTTAAAAATTTCAATATGAAACTGCAATTTTTTGGTTTTATAATCAAGTACCACACTGGCTGGTAAATAGATTAACCTATTCAATTTTTTCTAACTTTCTGAAAACCTATTATAGGCTAAAATTATCAAGCATGCTTATGGTCTTACTGTAAAAGGGAAAATAACTTTCTTGAAGAATGAAACAAAAACGAATTTTGAATTTACTATTTATCTGCAGATAAGTTAGTTCAGAATAGGTTTTCCATACTTACGCATGCTCCTCTTAAAACTGTGTGCAGAAATCTGTTTATTCAAAGCATACTTGAATATACAGTGGGACTTTCCTTTGAAATAATTGTTTTGGCATCTATCAAGTCTGGTGCATTCCTTTAAAAAATATTTTGTTTCTCACTGTTTTTCCTGTAACACTTTCACTAACAGGATTTAAATATTCTTCATTATGTATGACAGAAGCAATACTTTGTAACCATTTTTCATGCATCTAGGAAGTGGGTAATTATTTCCTTTTCATTTCCCCTTTTTAGAAGAGGAAAATATTGGTAGGAAGTTAAATGTTTTAAAGCTCAAAACACGTTTCTAGTTTGAGTAGTGTATGCAGCTGTTACTCTTTCTGGACAAATGACTTTTATGCCAAATATATACTTAAGTTTTTGTCACTGTTAAACTGAAAAAATACTAAACTTCATCTAACATCTGTATTTTATATTAAATAATCACATAGTGATTAGTAATAGATGCTGCATAAGGTGACTTTATTTGTGGTCACTTACAGTAATGACCTTAGATTGTACAGTTAACTCAAATTTCATGTTGCTGCAGTGACACTAAGGTTGCCACCAGCTGCATCATTTAGCAAAGGTATTTGAACATTCTTTGCCATAGATAATCACTAAAATATGCAGTACTGCGAGATTTCTTTCATGGTTTTTAAGAAACTTACTTTTAATGTTGCATATTTTAATTTTAGAATTTAAATCTTTAGTTTCATATTAAAATGGACTTTTACTTTGCGGATTGTGAACACTGATCATTACTGTTATTAGTCCTTAAGGTGAAATGAGGTTAAAAACCTGCCAGTGATTCAATGTCATACATACCTAGATGTAGGTAACATTTTTACTAAGTTATAGTAAAGTTAAGAAGGAAGCATCTTTTTTATTAATTGCACTTCAGCATTTTCCAGAATTAAAGTAGTTGAAGAGGAAAAAAAATAACCCCCCTAACCATAGCTATGAAGGACTTGTATATTACAAAAAGAAGCCCAGCCAGAACAGAAAACGGTTGAACCGGTGAAATTGAGTCTGCATTAAGAGTCTGGATAATTTAATTTGATTTTGCCTGTCTAGGACTACAAGTACAGGATTATTACAAAGACAGTATTACCACAATGCTAGAACATTGCAGAAGAACTCAAGCTGTAAAAGTCTCACTATGTGTGCATCTGATTTTTATGGCAAATTGTGGTGTGAGGGAATTATGTTGCTGTTACACAGTTTTAAATACACACAAAAAAAATGTATTCAGTTCATTAGGAAGTATTCCAGATGTGCTTTTTGGGTCTGTTATCAGAGAACTGTCTGGTTCCTGCTCAGCTGATATTGAATATGTCATTAGTATGCAAGTGATACAGGAATATATCTGCTGTCTCTGATTCTGAACTACTTTAAATTGCCATTGTAGTTCTCTTAATTGAACTATTTAAAATGTATACTTTGAAGCAAATTCCAAATAAAAATGTGGATAGAAGGACATGTTAACAAAGTATAACTAATGTAAAGCTGGCATTGTTGCTTTCCCCCCAAGGTTTAATGCATGTGCACAATAAGCTTGTGGACCCACTGTACAGTATGAAAGAAAACTGAAAGAAGATTGAAGAGGAACTCCATGTGGGTCAGCAGCAACAGTTTTAGGTAGCAGATGAGTTCACTGCTATGCAATATGCTGAAAACTGTTTAAAATGGGAAATCCTAGGTACTGTATTTTTAAAAAGGTCCAATATCTGTACATTCACATTCCATCTGTTTGCTGTGTTGTGCATTTTGCTTTAACATTTGGAGCTCTGCTGTTGGCTGGTACATCACTAAACGGAACAGAACAAACCTGGGAGAGACTGCATGTTATGGAGAGAGGGGAAAAGCAGAGCACTTACTCTAGCACAGCAATTTAATGCATCTGCCTTGTGTTAGAGATGATGACACTTCATTTCCCAGAATTTTTAATTTTTGGCTTGGTTAGTGTAACTACGTTTTGCATTTGTGTCTCTAGGCAGAATGGTTTTGGCCTTTGTTAATACTATGGACTTGTAATAGTTGTACAATTTCTACTATGAAATGTTCTGTTTACATATATCTAATGTACACTGAACTTTTGCACTTGGTTGCCTTAAATTTGTCTTAAACAGTTTTTGGGCATCTCAAGTCCTGCTGTATAGTTCAGGCAAATGAAGATACAAAAGGAGTGCCTAAAAATGCACCAAATTCTTGGAAGTTACAACTTGCTCCATGGGTAAAAATATTAAACTTCTACCATAGCACTTTTTCCTCTCATGTATTTCAAATTACTTTAGGATTTTTATATTTTTGGTAATCAAGCTTTATACATAAGGAAAAATCTCAGCGTTCCTTCCTGGAGGTACCTGGTCAATTATATAACTGATGGTACAATTAAATGCCTGAAAAGAGGTTAATTTACAAGACTATAATGTCTGCAAATGATCATTTAAAGCCAACTGTTAATCACTTTTTCATTGTATCATTATAAACATTGAGCTGTTACAAGGAATGTTATTTCCTACTTTGAATATAAGTAAAACTTAAATATAAATCTCTTAATTTCAAAATTGTTTCATTTCTAATATAAATTGTCATGAGTAAATACTTCAGAATTTCAGGGAGTGATTAGGCACCAAAGGAGAAAGATAAGAATTTACTGACAAAGACTTTTTTTTTTGGGAAAGCCCTTGCGTAAAATACTCACTGCAAGAAAGTGCAACTAAGCGTAACGTCAACAATTTAACTTTTCACCTAAATGACAGGCATGTAGTCTTTCTTACAAATCACATTATCTCCCCAGGGATGTGGTAGAGTCTCATCTAGGCTCACCAAGACTCAAAGGTCTTGGAGGGTCCTTTCAAATCCGGACTGTTCTCTGATGCTGTGAAATTACAAAAGCATGGAAGAGTCTGTCTATACCAGAGTAGGAAGCCAGGCCTAGTGTTTCAGTTCTCAACAGTACACTGAACATCCACACATTTAAAACAGGCTTTCAGCTTTAAGGCTCAGTTTATGCACCTGTATTTTTGAAGCATAATGCAACATTATGGAGAAAAAAGTTGAGAAGACTGTCTTTCAGGAGGATGCTGTTACAGGTAATGTATGACTCAAAATGAGTGTTAGGTTTGCCATTCTTAGCTTTTACAGCTAAGCAAGTTTATAAACAAGTCTATTACAAAAAGTATGAAACTAATAGTAGTAATGAATTTAGGTTAATATTAAAGGAATTGAATCATGTTTTTATCTTAATGATCATCATCCTTCATGTGGCAAAATGGAGAATTGTATTGAAACAATATTCTTGTTCTTTATTCCAGCACACCTTTCAGTTGTGCCTCACTTGGCAACCTCACCCTTGGTGTTCTCAAGATGTGCAAGACCACAGAATTAGTATTTTTTCTCCCTTTTTAACTACTGGACCTTCTGTGAAACACAGGGCAGTTTAAATAGTGGTACAGCAAAACCTGTCTGTCCTTGAGTGGGTCTGGGATGGTTTCTGCCTCTTTTCATCAACAGTTTTTGGTTGTTCTCCAGCTTATTTCTCCTGTTAAACTTTTTTTTTTTAAATTGTGAGTGCTATAGGATGTAATTTTTTGAAGTACTACCACACTGTTTCCATTATTTCATTCCTTAAAATACTTCCAATCATTTTATGAAATACCAGTTCTTCAAGAGAGTACCTTCCAAACTTGTCAACTACTAAGAGCAAGTCAACCCTTTAAGTTGCATAAAGTTTAACCTGTTACTCTGTTGTAATGGCAAAGCAAGAATTCTCAAGTTCAGTAGGTCTTCAGAGTAAATTCTAAGTTAGCCTAACACCTCAATGTTACCGTTTTATTCTTTTTGTCAGTAAGACTTTAAGGTGTTTTCAAAGGAAAGGGGAAAAGAAAAAGTGACTGGATAGAATCAGGTACTTTTGTGTCAAAAACTAATACTTCATGTACTGTAAGAGTACTAGCCAGTTCATTTAAAGTTCTTGTTCTCAAAACTGATATATGTACAAGTGCTCTCAGAATTAAGACTACACTTTGTATTTTTTTCTTGCTCAGGTGACTATAGAGTAAGGCTAAAACAGATTTTAAGACAGTTTTATGCATCTATGTAACTCATTTAATTAGGTAACATACACTTGCTGTGTCACTCAGCAAGGATATGATTTACTGCTTGGATAATCTCTAGCTTACCTTTAGCTTCTGCCTTATTCCTCAGTACAGAACCAGTCCTTTATTTTACATCTACTTCAAGGGGTGGGGAGGACCTTGTTTTAGCTCCTTTGCTCCTAGCATGTGTCCCTGCATCTGTAGTTCCTTAAATGCTAGCTTTTACAGGGGAGGAATAGTAAGTATGTTAGAGAGCCTTTATCCACAGCATTCTTCCTTTCTTCAGGGTGTAGCAGCAGCTTAGGTACCTTTATTAGAGGTACAGATACCTTGTTCACATCCAGATCTTTAGTTTGTCAGTGCACATGAAACAGCTTCAAAAAAAAAAAAAAAAAACCAAACAACCACAACCAAACGGAAAAAAGCCCCAACAAACCATTAAAGTATCAGAATTCCCTCTCCCCTTCTTCTGGACTCTGAGACTAACACAGGTTGCAAGGGAACATGTCCTGAACATGTCCTGTTCAATTCCATCCCACCAAAGGTTTTCCCAATTCATCCTTGTACAGAGGCTGAAATAAAACAACTAGATAATGATTAAAGTGTAGGTACAAGCCTAAATTTAAGGGCAGACTTTCCTGGTGATTGAGTACTTTAGTAGGAATGACTAGCAATTTGTTCTCTAAAATATATTTAATAACAAGAAATGAAGATCTGTGAGGAGCTAAACTAGTCCCTGAAGATAAAAAAATAAATGCAGCTCAAAAGCTTTTGGAGGTGGGCAAGCAGCTGTAAATACAGTATAGAGTAGGGTCATTAACTTGTGTTTATAATTGCTTTGTGTACACTTCCAAAAGTAATACCTTAGGTTACACACACTATACTAGTTAACTGGAGACTCACTGACAAACTTTAGTATGAAAACAATATAAATAAAACTTCACCAACTACACCAAGATATGCTATAACCAAACATTCATGTCAAAAAATTTTTTTAAGTCCTGAATTGGTCTCACTAGTGGAACAGTTACAGATCCTGTGTTCTAATATGTTAAAACTTACGATGCCCCCGGAGATGAGCATAGGTAGGCTGAACTAATAGTAAACTTACACACTTTAACAAGTTTAAAATAAACAGTGTGGTTCATTAAAAACATTGTGATTTTTTTCCATCTGATGTTGTTTCCCAGCATCACAATTTCCTGACAACGGCAACGTGAGAAAAACTAAAACAGGAAGCAGCTTGACAGTTAAAACTTCAAAAGAAAAAAACCAAACCATCAGCATTGTTTGTCTACTCATATCTTTCAATTATTTTTATAGCTTTTTTTCATACAATTCTTCTCATATAGAGACCAATGCAAAAAAACCCCATAATTAGGCTAATTTTAAGTATTAAAAGCATGAAAACAGTGAAATGCAATGGAAAACAATACAATGCAAGCTTTTAGATACAGTGAAGTAACTTTAATTTCATAATAATCTAAAGACTATGTACATTTTAAATCCTTTCAATTCACCTTCCCACACATATAAATTCATACTATTTAAAGTCAAGTATGTTCCCCTCTCACAGTGATAAATCACATATTAGCTCACTTTGCTCCTGTCTGCAAAAAGCTGAGCGAATGATCAGATGTCGCTGATCTCTATTTGTCGGTTTCTCTCTTTAGAACACGTATAAAGGCATCTCTTGGAACCTCAACATTGCCAATTTTTCTCATCAACCTCTTGCCTTCTGCTTGCCTCTTTAAAAGCTTCATTCTTCTTGTAATGTCTCCACCATACTGTGAAAAAAAAAAATAAATTTACTAAGCCTAAACTACAACTGCAACTACAGTACATTCCAGCAACACAAAACTCAAGGGTTTAAAAATAGTCAGAAAGGGTGGTTATATTTGACAAAAGGATTATTTTATACTCCAAATTGTTTGGCCTAAAGGCCACTAGTTAAAAAGAACAAGGAAGCAAGTAAGCACATTAATTTGGACAACTGAAGGTTAAACTCTGTCACTTAAATATATACATTCCTGTAAGCCTGGCTGACACTAGATGACACATTAGATCCAACTCCCCTTGGAAGAGCAGCAGGATGCCAGCTCAGATACAGAGGCAAACCAATTTAGGAAACATGAAGTTACCTATATGCCTGTGTACACACGTTTACTTTGTGTCTACAACTACTAGAAAATGATGAGGAGATGGGAGTGAAGAGACACACTCGAAGTGTGTAACTGAAAAAGCCATTACTTTGTCTGATCCACTCTTCAAGCTGCAGCAAGAGGTTACAAGAGTTGGATTTTAAAGTAAAAGCTTAGAAGTGTCTGTTAAAATTCCATGGACACTTAGGAGCACAAGAAGAACATGTCTTTACTGGGTTTCCAGGAAGAGATGGGCCTATCATCTTAGCAGGACTCTAAGGTTTACAAATGTCAGAAACATGAAGAAAAGAGGAAAAAAAATACCTACACATTTTGCCACAACATTTTTTCTGTAAGCTTTCAGCCTGCAAAATAAAATAACACATACACCTTAACATTAGAAGATCTGTATGAGAAACTAAGTACTTGAGTTGTCAAAATGTTACTTGTTTTTCTACTAGTTTTGTAAGATGCTTTGGCATCATGACACTTCCAAGTTTTGTATGCAAAAGATGAAGTTTTAAACAGAAGATGTAATTCACAGTTTTCAATTCTAGAAATATCCTTTAGGGTGTATAATATGTACATAAAGAAATCACAATCTTGCCTTTTTATCTAGAATTTCTGCTGTTACTCACAGGAAGTGTTACATCCATGTGTATATACATGTACAAACAAATTCTTACAGCACCTCTGCTTGAATTCTAACCTTTAATTATTTTACCCCAATTTAAATCCATTTAAACAGCAGCAGAAAAACATGACGAGAACAATGTCAAGGAAATGGTGTGCTTTAAAGAAGTGTGTGCTAGGAAAGAGTTGTGTGTTCAGCTGCAACATATTTCCTTTGGAACAACACAAATCAGTTACTTTTTTGCTGACTCTCACAGCAAAGTATTCTACAACTAGCTAATTTTTTTCAATACTAAGAAACTTTTTCCATTGCCAAAGAGGAAGTGGACACATGGGTGTTGCAAGTTACACTTTATCCACTAAGTGCAATCCTGACCACAAGCAATCTAAAATAAAAATACAATTTCTTTGTACAAATTTAATTCAAAATGTTTAGTCAATAGTCACTGCTCAAATGTGGATTTTTTTTTTCTTTTCAAGTAGCATATACAAGAAAAATACAACTTTATAGCAAAATCAAAGTCCTGTAATGTATAAAACTAGGTAAGACTTTACAAGTCTGTATTTCACATATCTTAAAATATGGACAGAAAAAAAAGAAGGGGAATAGAAGGGCTTCACTTACGTTTCTCTTGCAATGATTTTCTTGCCAATGGCAGCCTGGATGGCTATTTCAAACAACTGTCTAGGAATAGTCTCTTTTAAACGTTCACACAGCAGTTTACCAGCAGCATGTGCTTTATCACTAAAAAAAAGGTCAGCAACATTAAAAATACATCCATAGATCAAACTGTTTGACGGATTTTAGTAGAGGTTTTCTTCAACTCAGAAAATAAGCTGAACAGATCAAATTTTACATCTAGTGAGTGGTCTCTGTATGCCACCTGTTTCATACTCACAGATGGTAAGACTGTATTAACCTCAGTACATAACATCATATAAACTGTTTATAAAAATCACCCCGATTATCCATGAGACTGACATTTTTAATACTGTCACAGCTTCAAGTGAAATTTTAAACTAGGTCAAGGAGAATTTTCATTGATCGTAGGCCCAAGAGATCAAAATATACATACTAAAGAATGCTTTAAAAGCCTGGTTTTGTATCACAAGAAAACAAAAATAAATTAACATAATCTTGTCATCTACTAATAAATATTATCCAACTGTATTCAGCATCTGCATATGCTTCAGTTTTTGGAAAAAGAAAAGAACAAAAGGTCTAAAGAAGCTACTAACAGATATTTTCATAAGCTATTAGAAAGAAATGGGTCTATTCTCTTCAAAAATATCCATATTTAGCAGACTTTTTTTACCAAGATACATGGTTCCAGGTAGCGACAATGTGACTCCTTGCTACCTGTATAGAGTTTAAACATGAAGAACTTAAGTCATGTTTATTGAGCATTACAGTTTTAAAAGGTACATATATTACTTGTATAGTAAGAACAAATGATGACTATCTTAATACTGAGTTTACAGTAATCTCTGTAATGCCTTCTCTATAAATGTAATTCAGCATAATTCTTACAGATGCAGTTTTTACAGTGGGAAGACTCTGGGAATACCTGCAGCAAGAGCAGAACGAATGCAACAAGTTCAAAAAATACCCAACTGAAATCTAAAGCTAAAAGAAAGGTTGTCAGGTTTAGTGAGTTAAACAGTTCAGAGTACGGGCTAAATTGATCAAAAAATACATGTTAAAGTAATAACTAACTTTTGCAAGGTGGCCCACTCCATTTTGCATCTTTTCAGAGTAAGAGATGCAGGCAGATTGCTAAACACTGCATGCTTATAAGAAATGCATTAAGGAGCAACTGTATGCAAGACAGTTACTCCCCTTCAGCCCCATGATCCTTCTGAACAAGGCAAGGGGTTTATTTTTCTATGTCAGCCTTCTGGAGTTACAGAATTCCAAGGATTTCAATACTGCAGTTATGTAATATATGAAATTTTACAAATATTTAGCAACTACAAGTTAGCATTTTAAGAGAGAAAACCAAACAACCCACAAAAATTTATCAAGGGATTACTGGAACTGGGATGCTGAGTTACAGAAGGGAGCCTTGTAAAAACTTTGTGAGAAGATAGGGGACAGGCTGGAAGCAGGAAAGGCATGATTCTCACCTCTAATGCCTGATATATTCATAGAAATTGAATCATTTAGCAAAAAAAATTCTGAGCTAATTGCATCCACTAAATATTTACGTTCTCCTGGTACTTGCCTGGAAACAATGTAACAACAAACTTCTATGGAACAGGAATTACTGGGAGAACAAAATCATTTTTTTCAGTATTAAGTACCATAAATGATTCATCTGGCATCTCCTAGATTGGTCTGTACTTAAATTTTTCCAGCCCCTTAGAAGATTGGCATTTTGCATTTTTTTCTCTCTGCCCGACATTTTCCACAAAAATATGATATCCAGTACTTAAGCTAAGAAAGGGAAGTAAAAAATTGCTATTAATTAGTTTATGTATTTCCTAATTTTCGCACTACAAAATGCTTCTCTTTCTCAGTAGTAATGAAGGTGGTCATATGGAAAAATCTTCAATGCTCATGCACATTTGTCATATTAAGAGTAATACATATACCTAGAGTCATTCAGAATCATTAATAGACAATGTTTTCATTGACTAATAATAGGAAGTCTTATTTATTTTGAACAAGGAATCCAGTCACCTACTTGTGTATGATAGTTGCCAGTTCTTCGACTGGATTTCCATTTAGAAGAATATCCATTTTGACTAGATCTGCTGATTGGTAACCTGCATCTTCATAATCAAAACTAAAAAAAACCAGTTCAAAAATTAGTCATGATATTATATAAATTATATTCTGCATTCTTTGTTCCATAAGACACATTTCTTAATAAAACACTTGAACTTTTTAATAAAACAGGAGTACAGTTTTTAATAGTCTCTCAGTACATCTTCAGACTAGAAATGTACTGCACATAATGTCCCCTCCAATGCAAAAACATGTCATCTTGACTTTGAAGATGTCTTTCCAATCTACTGAGCAATTAGAAATCAACATGCTTACTGCAATCTTAAAGAACCCTTCAACAGAGCTTTTGAACAGTCAATACCATGAATGTCACAGGAATCAAACACTAACCCAAGACTGTCTTCATCCTCTCATTTGACAAATTTTTTATGTGACCCCTGTAACAACTGTCTGTGACAACTAAGTTTTTCACTTAGTTTCCAGGACAAATGTCTTCTTTGGTAGATGTGGGCCTTGCTGTCTGTGTGTTAGTTTGGAAAACTTCTTAAAATGCAAGAGATGCAGAGGTGATGTATGAGATAGGTAGGTAGATACATACATACATACATACACAGATCTTGTGTGTAAGTATAAATGTGGAGGATCATCAATATCACTATAATTAGGTCAAATCTGAAATATCAGAATAGAGGGGGAAAAATCCTTTGAGATTATTTCAAAGTACTTCTGTCTTAGGTGGCTTAATAAACCACAGATGTGTAAATGGATCCATGTAACAGAAACATGATTACCAAGAGCACTACATACACAAGCTGTATTAAGGAGTCAATTAGGAAATAAAAACAAACAAACAATAACTAAGATAATGCAACATCATTGACAATCACCTCTAAATCTAAGGAAACTCAGCATAATTCTGTTAATGAGATAGGTTCTTGATAAACAGGTTAGGTTTTATGTAGTGGGGGAGCTAGATCCAGGGAGGAAATTCAAAATTTCCATCCCTCTGTTTCTTCTGCCTTGCCTCTCCACTTCTGCTTAGGCTTTTACTGCATATATATATATAAACCTTGACAAAACATGTCTTACTTAGGTTTATAAGACATAATTAAAGAAAACATAAACTCAAAGCTAATTCAGTTCTTCAATAAAATTCGTTTTTATGTTTATAAAATAAATAATGTAATTAGGTATACCAGTTCCTATTGTGTAATGTATCTCATTAACAACATCTCAACATACCAGGTTTGTGAGAGAGCTATTACGCCTCCTGGGGCACAAGCTCATCTGCTATGCAACATTCTCCCTTCTATTAAACTCACAAAGGCTCTTCACAAACATCTGAGCACTGTACTAGACTCTGAATTCATAGCAGCCACCCACAAGAGAAAATTTTGTTTCAAAATACAGACTATTTTCTTTTTTCACATACTAAAGCATGTATGTAAACTAAGTACTGTTTGTCTTAAATACCACATTGTTTTTACTAGCTTTCAATAATCAATGTGGTTATTTTCCTTTTTCCACCAAGAGACAGTTAATACAGTAAGTAGTACAGTGTCAGTGATTCCTTTTGACAAAAATTGCCCAGTGTCACGTTAGACAAGGACAGACCATTTAGGTCTTACTCATATAGATGAGCCAGTTGCCACTCCAGAGGGTGCCCTTGAAATATACTGCCAAAGACAAGGATTATTAGGTAGTGACGCACTTTTCATGTTTTTCAGACTTATTTCCATCCATTTTCACAGTGAATCTAATCCATTGAAGGTGAAGACAGACTAGATTTGCAGCACCACCATAAAGGAATATTCTTCACTCGTGCCCTTGACAGCTGTTCCTCAGGCCTTTTTTCACCATGCCACCACCCTTCAGGGTCCAGGGAGGGGAAGGAGAAGGGGGAACAGGGGAGGTAGTTACCTTGCATAGCCAGAAGACAGAGACTTAAGGGCATCATAAAAATCCACCACAATTTCATTCAGTGGAAAGAGGTATTTTAGCATAACCCTGTTTTCATCAATGTACAACATATCCTTCTGGACCGCCCTACGATCCTAGACAAACAAAAATTGTTTCACTTTCCCTTTAAATTTTCTACAAAAAAATTGTAGAATTAGTGAGTTAAACAGTTCAGGGTACGGGCTAAATTGATCAAAAATACATGTTAAAGTAATAACTAACTTTTGCAAGGTGGCCCACTCCATTTTGCATCTTTTCAGAGTAAGAGATGCAGGCAGATTGCTAAACACTGCATGCTTATGAGAAATTAAAATGAACAGCAATCAAGCTACACAAGAGAATTCCTGTACTTAAGCTCCAAATAACTTTCTTATTGGTAGTTCGCTGAAGTCCCAGAACAAATTGCAGCACTGTAACAGATGAAGTGGTTATAACTTAACTAGACATACAATTCAAGCCGTTCCTCTCTAAATGCTGAATTTCTGAAATCCTTAAGAGCTTCTGCTTACTGCTGCCACAGCAGGACTTGCAGGCTCATCTTCCTTCCTCCCAGGAGGGTGTTCTTACAGTTATTTTAGAAATTCTTTTTAATAGATTTTATTCTTCACTGTATTGACATACAAGTACTATACTGCTTTGTATTATGCATTTTGAAATGTTAAAAGCTAAGAAAAATATTGTGAAGAAATAATATAAACACAATATGCATGGCAGTTAAAACATTTTCAATTAGAAGTATTCCAAATACAGTTAGGCAAATGTGTTTGGCCATCACCATCCTAAATTTACTTTCAGCCAAGTACTGAAAAAAATTCATGGACACATAGTCAGAAGTGTTGGCAGAAGCTGTATTTCCATGAATATACTTCTAAAAAAACCAATACATCTACTGCTGCAGACTCCATTCTTTCAGGAGAACAGAACTAGCTATGAATTAGTCTAGTACAGACCAAGCACTTTGTTGTCACTGAGCTTCATCACTAACTTTCAATATATGGATTCTGTATTTCAGAATTTTACAAATAAAAAGTTAAATTTTTTTTTTCTTTCAAAACTATTCAATAATTACTTCAAAGATACTATTAAAGTACTAATATCTGTTATCATACTATCTCGTGTCTTCACTTTAAGTATGAGGTGAAGAGCCTAAAAATGCAAAAGACAAAAATAAAACTATACACCAACCTGACACAAGGTAATTATTTTCCCAATATATTCATGAGGTGTTACAATAGTACCAAGAACAGTTGGCTCCAAATATTCTGATACTGAAAGTTTATCAGGAAAATGAGCAGGGTTGATAATAGTAATCTGGTCTTTTCCATACTCCTGAAAACAAACAAACCAGATATTGTAATTTTAGAAGTCAGTAAAATGAACAGCAAGGGAGACAAAGCATTGAAAAAATGCTAAAAAATGTTTCAATTGTCTGAAAACATTGGTGCATTATGCAACTCAAGTTTAAAACAAGGATGATTTTAGAAGAGATTTCTGTAACACATACAGAAGTCCCTCATCAGCATATGCTTAAATATCATTATATAGATATATTACAGGGTTAACTTTTTACTTGGGAAATGACAGAAATACAAAAAACCTTTCTATCCATCTTCCCAGGTCTCTCTCGCCCCTGTGAATTGAGGATCTTCCTTCTTACTTCATCCTAATCCTCTAAGACAACAGCTTCAACAGAAGACTTGCTCTGAATACTGTAGAGTTCAGTGCTGAGGACTTTCTTCTCTAAGTAGAACTTTGGGTTCAGGCTCCCTCACATGCTGAAGTGGATTTAGAAATGAAGTTTTTGATTCCTGTGTAAGTGCTTTCATTACCTACGTTTTCCAGTCCAACATCCCTATAGGGGCTGGAGTTATCCTTCCAAAGTAAAAGGAAGGTTATGTTGCTTATTGTGTAAATGCCACTTCTCTCTCCTCCACATGCCAAAGATGCCACTTCCCTCTCCTCCACGAACCAGAGCAAGTGATTACATCATTTCCACTGACAGGGACCCAACTTCCAGCATTGTTTGAAAAGAATCCCACATCAACAGTCCAGAATCACTTACACACCAAAGGTGTTGACTACTTCATTCATAGCTGCTATACTGCCTGAGTAAGAAACCAAAATAACCAGAGATAAAAGGTCTACGCCTCATACCTTGCAACTACAGCAACCTGTCTTATACAAGTTTTTAGTAATTTACAGAATAATCAGCCAGTCAACTTGCAGCCTCTTTTGTCAGCAGGTGCTCTAGGTCCACATCTTTTTCTCTATAAAACTCAAACACTGTAATTCTATTTGCACCCAGTTTAATGAAGTTAGCGTGTGCCTGTTTAATTGTGATCAAAAATCTCACTTTTTTTCACCAGGCCCTGCCAATCTACAGTATCATTACAAGCTATTCCTAGAAACATTCATGTTTTCTGACCGATAAAGCCTGGAAGATTATTTCACCTGCTTTTAATGCAGTCCAGTCAGTAAGCATTCGAAAGAAGACAGCAAGATATGTCCCCTATACTCCCATTTTCAAGGAAAAATATAAGGCATAAAAAGAGAGTGCTTGAAATGAAAGGAGAAAGAATAGTTGACATCCTTAAAAACATTAAAAACTATTTAAGTAATATACTGGTGTTTTTAATGCTTACTATAAAATACAGTGCTATCCTACTGTGAATTATTTAAAGAGAGACTCTAGATGCTTAGTATAAGAGGCTCTTAAACTGCCACTTACGTAATTTTAAAATTATTTTAACGTACCTTTATCAACTTTGCTGAGGAAAGAACAGCTTTATATGGAACTGTAGGTGCAGTCAAAATAACAGACATGTTATACTCTTGCTCTAAACGTTGATTAAAGACTTCCATGTGTAGAAGACCAAGAAAACCCAATCTGTAAAATAAATACCGTGTTGGTAAAAGTGTTTGTGTATCTCCTGGAATTTCACAGTGGTCTTTCACCCTCTAGTATGTTTACAGTGCTAGTATAGCAATATCAGGCAGAGCAAACAACCTCCAAGGGACCAAATAATTCTACAGTTGAATAATGAGAGTCTTGGAGAAAAAAAACTATTAATCACAAAAATTTTCATTCTCTGTGCAAACAGGGAATGTAAGAAAATCAAATGCTTTTGATCTTTATCTAACATTAATTTGAATTACAGCTCCTAATTCTGAATTAAGTTTAAATCTACCTTCAGTTTACTTAAACATGCATTCTCAATTTATGAACAGTTTCAAAAATGAAAGCAGCACAAAAATCTCACCTCCATCCAGCTCCTAAGGCAAGGCTACTGTCACGATGAACAGTTACACTGGAGTCATTCAATGTCAGCCTTTCCAAAGCACTTTTGAGATTATTATATTCTGTTTGATCTATAGGATACATTCCTGTCAAAATATATTAGATAGAAGTGATGTCTCCATCTGGTTTTAAATGTGAAAAACAACATGACGGTTCTTTTTTCCTCAAAAAAAAAATTAGTCAAAACTTAATTACCTCAGAATTTTTTAGATTTTAGATTACCTCAGAATTAACATCTAAACCATAGTGGTAGGATCACTGTATTCATCTAATCCTTCACATTTGTGGAAGGTACACAGTTGAGTATAACCACTGTTTTGCAGTGTAAATGTATAGCTCAGGCACACATGAATAAGCAGACAGACTTCACTGAGATGTTCCCTCAAAGCTAAGAGTAAGTGAAAAATAAAAAGCATCATTTCAAAGTTGCAAATATTTCTCTATTTTTTTGAAATTAATAAAAACAGCTGCTTGTATAACTACTGCCTGAAACAGATTCTACTGTAGCACTCTTCACATCCTTCTATGTTCACAAAATGTAGATTACATCAAGAAGCAATACACATGCACACAAAAACATTATTTACAAGATTGCACTTTTTGACACTCTCTGAGAGACTGCCTAGTCTCCATGAGACAGTTCAAGTGAGTTTTACACAGTGCTTCACAACAAGTCTAGAAAACTATTTACAGAATTTCTTAAAGCCACCTTCCGTAGCATTTTGAAGCTAGTGGCAACAGCTCAAAAAGTCAAATATTTTACAGGATCATTCTGAGTATTAGCTCTGGCAGTTTACCATGTTTAACAAAAATGAAACAGCTGCTAACTTTTAAAAGAAGAAAAACCAGCACAATAATTACAGAAACCTGATTATCAAGACAAAGAATTCCTTCTTTTTTTTTTTTTTAAATTTCAACCCTTCTTTTCCAGCTATTAAGAGTTTACTGGCATTAGAAACAATAATCACAGGCAAAAATGCACGTTTGTCTTGCATAAAAAACCAGTCAGCGTTTATTACTAATTCTGTTAAGTCACAGGGAAAACACACAAACCTCCATAAGTGACACACCTTGGCTAAAATTCTAATTCTCCCAACTCTTAAAACACATGTCTTCTTTTAAAAGCTCTAACAGCTCTTACTCTTGTCACTGGAAAAAAGTAATTCCACTTTTTATTGATTTACTCCTCACCTGCAAAAACCATTGGCTTCGCTGACTTAAAGCCAGGCAAAGGCTCCACTGGCTGTTTATACAAAAACAGTGTGTCTCCTATTTGGGCTTCTGTTACTTCTTTCATTCCAGCAATCAGGTACCCCACCTGTCCTGCATAGCTAAATAAAATTGTTGTTATATGCACATGACTGTTGGCATTAGCAGTATTTCTACTATTTTCCTACTTGATTTAGCCCAGCCAGAAATTCAAATCAATCACCCCCTTAAAAGCCCATATCCAACTGAGCTGTGAACAGTCTCAACTAGTTCTATTTCTGTCACAGCTGATTAGTACATTTATGATCCTGTCTTTTGAATACTGTGTTACTCCCAGTTTAAAAGCTGGAGGTAGACCCTTGAGAAGCTCCTTCTAAGACAATGAAGCCAGAACAGTTCCCAGCTGCCAGCACAGCAAGTTTCATATACCAGTAGGATGAAACTAGACAAACACTTTCCATCAGCACATTAAGCTAATAGGAGGGGAACACATGGTAAATATTGAGTAAAACACAATGTACTGGTTTTGGCCAGGATGGAGTAACTTTCTTCAAAGCAGCCCTGTATGAAGCTGTGTTTTGGAATTTTGACTAAAGTGTTGGTAACATACCAATGTTTAAGTATTGCTGAACAGGCCCTCTCGGTTTCTCACTGTGCCCATGTAAGCAAACAGACTGGGGGTGGGCAAGAGACTGGGAGGTGACCCAAACTGGCCAAAAGGGCATTCCTTACCACAGAACATCATGCTTAGCAAAAACAAAGAAATACAGTCTTTCCAAGGTAGCTGTTACTTGTAGACTAGCAGGACATCAGTCTCCTTGTGGGAGGTGGTAAATAATGGACTGTCTTTGAATCACTTGTTTTTATTAATTTTTTTCTCCTTCATTTATTAAACTCTCTTAATCCACAAGTACCTCCATTCTGATCTTCATCCTGCTAGGGTTGGGGGAGTGAGCAAGGGGCTGGCTGGGTTCAACCCACCAGACACAGTAATGTAATCTGAGAATCCCCCAATAAAGTCATTAACATGTATTTCAATGCAAACTGGTAAAACTTCTCCACTAATTCTAAGTACCTGATTTTCTTCCCACTGCTGCCATTGAGAAGCCAGTTTCTGGAAGCTGTTGCACTCCTGGATTTTAAGTTTTCCACCCTCAAAATATGCTGCAGCAATAACTAAGATGAAGCCCCATTCCCTTCCACTCTCAAACAAGGCAGTTCCTAGAAATAAATTGGACAGCTGAATAAGAATATTGAACACTAGCCTTTAAACACCTAGCTGTCCAGATGTTCCATGTACTATAGAAGATAATGGATTCCTCCCACAGCAATGCCCAAAAAGCACTCCCTAAAACCTTCTGCCTCAGTGTGCCCAAAATAAAAATTGATACAGAGCATTAAATCACAAAGAATAATTATAAAAAACCCCACCAACCAAAGAAGAAGAACAAAAACCTAGACATCTCCCTGTTTTTACCTCTCAAAGCGAAAATCAAACAGAAACACAGGATATTGTAGCTTACCACAATATATGATTTGTTCCACTGTAAGAAGTTTTTACTTACAGCTTATGTGTTGGCTGTTCATTTGGAGTCAGAATTCCGACTTCATTAACTTCGTATCTTTTCTTTGTGTGTGCAGACACAATTTTCTGTCCCTTTGCAATCTCCCCACCAAAGAGCGCAATGTTAGCTACAACACCTCGGTAGTGGTCAAAGGTAGAGTCAAATACTAAAGCTTTCAATGGATCAGCAGTATTACATTGGGGTCTGTCACCAAAAAAAATAAAAGCAATGTATTATGCAGTGTGTTTTCATTCAATATTGAATGAGCAAGCACGCCCACCCCAAACACTTTCATTGAATCATACCAGGTTGGAAGGGATTTCAAGGATCACCTAATCCAACTTTTCCTGGCAAAAACACAGGCTTAACAAGATGGCCCAGTACCCGGCCCAAACAAATAAGAGAGTGTCCAGTGATGGGGAATCCACCACTTTCCCGGAGAGATTATTCCAATGGCTTTTTGTAACTACTGTTTAAATACCAGAACATAGGTGTCCCCTAAGCCTGCTTTTCTCGAGGCCGAACAAGTCCAGTTTTCTCAGCCTTTCCTCACAGGGCAGGCTGCCCAGTCTTTTGATCATCTCTCTGGCCCTTCTGTGGCCCCCTCTTCAGCCTGTCCACATTTTCTGCATAGCAGGGACTAAAACTGGACACAGTATTGCAGATGTGGACTGACCATCACTGAGCAGAGTGGGATAACGACTTCTTCATCTCTGCTGGTGATGTCCTTGTTGAGGCAACCCAGCATGCTGTTGTCTTTCTTTGCTGCAGCAGCACACTGTTCACTCATATTGACTTTGTTGTCCACAAGGACCTTCGGGTCCATTTCCACAAAGCTGTTCCCCAGCTAGGTAGATTCCAGCCTGCGCTGCACTCCTGAATTATGTATTCCCAGGTGCGCAACCTTTGCCTCTGTTGAATTTCATAAAGTTCTTGTTAGCCCATTCTTCCAGCCTATCTAGGTCTTCCTGCAAAGTGGCTCTCCCTTTCTGAAGTGTCTACTTCCCCTCTCAGTTTGGTATCATCAGCAAACTTCACTAGGGTACACATCCCAACTTCCAGATCACTTATGATGATATTGAACAGCATTGAGCCTAATACTGATCCCTGGCAGACCCTACTGTGGCCAGTCTGAAAAGGAGCTATTTACCACTACCCTCTGGATGCAGCCTGTCAGAGAGTTCCCCACCCACCACTCTAGACTGTAACACAGTGGCTTCTCCAGGAGTCTGTGGGAAACCTTATCAAAAACCTTAAAGATCCAGGTAGAGAGAAATCCAGGTAGCCAGTGTCCACCACTCACACCACACAACAAGTTACTCTGCTGTGGAAGGCAATCAGGTTTGTCAAGCATAAGATGCCCTTGGTGAATCCCTGCTCGCTTTTCCCAGTCATTTATTTCATCTGACTTGTGACAGCCCCCAGGAGTATTTGCTCCATACAATTCCCAGGGACTGCAGTAAGACTGAGGGGCCTATAAATTCCTGGATCCTGCTTTAAGCTCCTCTTGTAAATGGGACATTAGCATTCTTGCGTTCCTCTGGGATGTCCCCTGATCTCCATGACTTCTCAAAGATTACGAAGAGCAATTTTGCAATGACACAGGCAGCTCTCCTACAATCCTCAGGTGGATACTATCAGGGCCCATCGACGTGTAGGGGTCAGGCTCCTGTAATAGTTCACATACAACTCGTTCTTTGCTGACAGTGGGTCTGTGCATCAACCTGCATTTCTGCTCCCCAGGCCTAAAGCTCAAGTGCTGGTAAAGACAAAGGTGAAGAAAATGTACCTCTGCTTTTCAGCCTTACTGGTGACTAAGTCACTTCTCCTGTTTAAGTGCAAGTCACTATTTCCCTTCTGCTTCTCCTATATCTCTCTATAAAGTATTTTCTTTAAATCAGATGCATATTAAGTGTAAAACTACTGCCAGTATTGTATAAACACAAGTCATGATTTTCTAATTACTTTATAAGGTTAAATAGATACATCATTAAATACAGACTTACGGTGGGATCTTCTCAATGACTTTTTGCAGAACTTTTTCAACATTTGTTCCTTGTTTAGCAGAAATCTAAAACAAATCCAACAACAATTTTATAACACACATCTTACACATATTAATTAAATAGCATCATGTTTACTTAGACAGTTTTGGTGGCCACAGATAGTACTACCCATAAAAGCACTCAATAGGACACTCTAGAATGCTATTACTAAGAAATGTTTCTTTGATTGTAAATTATACTGTTTTTTCTTTTGTGAATGGCAATTATTTTTATGATAGAAATGAAAACCATTTATGGACTGACAGTGAGAAGTAATTTAAAATCTCAGATTCCATTCCTCGAAAAATACTAGAATTTTTAGCTGAAAGTTATTTCCTCCACTATTACAGGAGACAAACTTTAAAGAAATTCTTATGTCAGACAAAAACAGGCAGACAGAGAGCACTCTCTTAATTAACTACATGCACATGTCATTCATTAGTTACAAAGTAGATATATTATCAGCCATGCTATAAAACTTAGAGATCTTACCCTTATACATTCATCTGCAGGGATATCAAACAGCTTTTCAATCTGTTTTTCAACTGTTTCAGGGTCTGCATTTTTCAAGTCAATCTGCAAAACAACAAACTGTTAAATATACAAGCAATCACATCTCCCACATCATCCAGTACTGTAGCTTTCAAAAGTACAACAAAGAACCTTTATGTATTTATGAGTAAATACTGTCCATCTTTAGGAAAAGATCAGTATTCATTTTATAAAGTCTTCCTTCCTTGATTTCAGGAAGGTTCCCATCTGTAACCAGTCTAGTTTTGGCTTGTTTCATCAAGGAAAACATCTTTGTCCAAGAGTTGGTAAAAATCTTTAGTTTACAAAGTAATTTGAAATCATTAAGTGCTACCTACACTGTTTATAGGATCACATATTAAGTACAATATAAATCTATAAAAAGCAATTAACATAAGCTGAGCAGTAATTAATCTTGTGATTTCAATAACAGAGCCCTCAAAATTCTATAGAAAATAGCACTTGAATTTCATTTAAAACTAAGACTACACTTTTTAAATATTGAGCTCCTACTCATGTAATTTCCTCAATATTAATGAACTTTTAACACCACCAATTCCAACCGTAAACGCAGCACTGCAAAGTCCACCCCTAAGCATGTCCTTAAGTGCTATGTTTTTTAAACGCCTAAATGTATTTCATGAAATTAAAAATTTCACAGCAGTTACTGTAAAATTTTACACAGAGAGCAAATACAGAAAATTCTTATTACACTCTAGTAATGTTATATATAAATCCTATAAGTATTATAATAAATAACTTTGTTATATACCTCTCTTTGAGGTTGCATTTCTGATAAGCCCTATACAGATTTAAACAACCCAACTATTTAATAGAAAACACTAAAAATTTTATTACCTTATTTATGACAGGAATTATTGAAAGTTGTGCTTCAAAGGCAAGATAGAAGTTTGCCACTGTCTGAGCCTGAATACCCTAGAAAATAACATTATAAAAGTTTAACATAAAAACCTCCTCAGTTTTGGTGTGGTTTGAGGAGTATTTTTAGGCATACTTTAAGGTTACTTTGCTATTCTATCAACTCTTTCATTGAGGAGATGGATAAGTAAAAGGTGATTGATTATAAGCAACTGCTGAGAAAGAAAACAACTTTCCTAATTATAATTTCTCGTAATCTGAATATAAGTTAACAAACCAATAACATTGTATCTGTGACCAGTTTCATGGAATTATTTATAGGTAACACAGTATTATGCATATATTATGCACCAAGTACATATTTTTCTGCATGCTGTGATGTTGGCTATTCAGAAATAATAGATACCTCAAAGAACAGACTTTTTAGTTCTCAGCTAACTACTTACAAATGGTCTCTGACAAAGACAAAGATGTTTACGATGGTGATAAGACTGTAGTTACTCCACAGAGCAGGAACATACCATACAGTTACTTTTATAAAAGAAAACAAATTATATCGTTTGAACCTCACGTTTCTTTCAAAAGCATGGCAAAAACAGTAGGTCTGATTAGAAGAAAAGGAAGACTCCCAGATTCAAGTACCAGACAAGGGAAAACAAAGAGAGAGATGCTAATGAACAAGACTATAAAGCAGTAACACCACAACTTCGTCAGAGAGGGCAGAAACAGAGGTGGGAGGGGGAAGAGAAAGGGGAAAACAGAAGCTACTTGTTGTCTTTCCTCTGCTCAGAACAGATCAAGTGGAAGATTATTTATATGGGGATATTCACTACGGATATATGGGCCTAACTTTTTAGGCAATATAAAGAAGCAACAAAGAATACTTATTAAAAAATTATAGTCAAAAAGTTGAGTTTGTAAGCATTCTGACTGAAAGACAAATACTGAATACCATGTAATCACATAATATTTAAAAGTGACATAAAAAAAATTAAACATAAAAACATCAGCATATTTAGGGAACATATTTATTACTGAAGCTTACTTAGGAAGTCCACCTGTCCCTCAAGCTAAGAAGGAGCATGTGCTCATAATCACTGAAAGTGACTTAGTTTGGTTTGGGGTTTCTTGATATAACAAGGCAAACAGTAGCACTCATTTGACACTTGTACAATACAATCATAATTATGCCATAGAAAAAATTCTTATGAAGTATTTTGATGATAATGTGCCCATCTTTAAAATCATGATTTTCATAATCCTCATATTCTAGTCTGTTAACTGAAGGTACTCAAATGAGTGTCAGTACAACAGCTAGAAGTTCTCCAGACTGTCATTTGCAAAATTCATACTCCCTAAAAAATAGGATCTGATTCTTCACTAATCAATTCTGTGCTATTATTGCTGTGTCATGGAACTCTGGTATCTGTCAACACAAGTATCTATCTCTAGATAATTTTTAAACTCCCATTACTCTTTTTCTGCAACCTAATACGTTTATAGAGATAGACCAGAAGCAAAAACATTGGTGGAAAAACTGAAAAAAACCCCACCACCTAGTTTCCCTCTAGCTTAAGGAAATACTGAAATACTAAACAGAAAACAACAATTAAGTACTACACCTCATTTGCATCCACTACAAGTATGACACCTTGACAGGCAGATAGTGACCGTGACACTTCATAGCTGAAATCTACATGGCCCTGTGGAGAAAACAAATGTTTACAATTTCAGGTATTTCTAGAGTCTTTTGCAAAGATTTCTGTACTATGTTGTTTTCATTTGTATATATGTTCACATCCTTATAAAAGAGGAACTGAATAAACACAAGAAGCCAGAAATCTCCTACTTTTAACTATAAAGACACTTAGATTTGCGTGATTTCAACACTCTTTATATTTAACTTACTGGTGTGTCAATAAGATTTAAGAGGTAGTTTATGCCTTCATGACTGTAAAAGAGAGATGCAGACTGGGCTTTAACTGTAATTCCTCTTTCCCGTTCCACTTGAAGTTTATCCAGCACTTGTTTATTACGGTCAGTTTTAGAAATTGTTCCTACAAACAAGAAAAAAGCGCGCTTTATTACCTAATTTACTACATAAATCTTGAAAATACCATTAACCAAGAGCAAATGAAGCTTTCCCATACAATTAAGCTAAACTAAGATTTTCAATCAAAAACAAAACTGTGCATCAACTCTTTACATTTGTCAAAAAAAGTTTGCAAAATAAAGTTATAAAAAATATTCTGAATAAGCAGGATAAAAAACATCATCTAAGAGATTAAGAAGAAGCAAAAATTCCGTTCAATTTTAAGTAATTTTGATATTTAAAGAAACTTCATCTCCTGTCACTGGAGAGGAGTGGCCCAATCTCAAGTGCAAGACGAGCATTAGCATAGAGCGACAGACCTGAATTCAAAATCCCACTCTAGCACAGGCATCAAACAAAAATGCTCACAGTGATACATGGGACATAATCATAAAAAATAACTTTGATCAAAAGCTTCTCTCGCTGGTTTTGTTTTGTTGGCCCTCAAATGAGAGTCCAGAACTCCCCGGTCAGGACAGTCCCACCCCTTCAGTCCACCCCGACCACTGGCAGTAAACATCATAAACTTGCCATGTACTGTTCTAATGGATGACTGGTTGGAATGACAAGAGTGACATCTGAACAGGGAAGTAAACTCCTTTTCAGTCTCTTTCCAAAATATGTACCTCTTTAAATGAATTACACACTTCCTTATGCCTACATGTAGGCAGATCTCAACCACAAAGTCCATATATCTGTAACACTACACAACTGAGAGCCTAAAAGCACAAGCAACACTAGAAGAGCAAAAGTATTAGAAATTTTAGTAATAATCAAAGGCACAGAAACTTAAGATGCCACCTTCCATGTCAAGAAAAGGTAGTACAAAATGAGAATGCTTACCTGTTATTTCCAGCAATCTGTCTGCTAGTGTACTTTTGCCATGATCTACATGAGCTATAATACTGAAGTTTCTAATGCTTTCAACAGGATACGTTGACATATCTAATCTTTCCTGAAAAACAGAAATTTCTTTTCATAAATCGATGCTACAGTCTCTATATACCATATGACTGTCCTTTAAAAGACTGAATTAACTCTTTTTTTTTTTCTGGAAGAAGCACGGGTTGAACAGAGAAACAAAAACTTAAATTGTCACCATTGTTTAAAATCTCAGCATTTAACTTTAGCAACATAGACATATATATTTTTTTATCACTAAACAATCATGAACTGTGCTGGAAAGTGTGTGAAAGGTACTATGTTCTTATATAAACAGGGCGCTGGAAACCTCTGTTTTACAGTTTCACATTTGTGAAACTACTGAACTTAAGGATTAAGAAAACTGGATTCAGGGGGCCATTAAGGACATCATTCTTCACAAGCATGATACAAATACAGAGCCATTACCTAGAGACTCAGGTGGCAGTGTCCTTATCATAAGGAGCAAGCAGACTTTGGAAAAGGATGCTACAGTTAACACTTATCTTGGCTAAATTTGAAAAAATGCAGAGAACCAGTCTGACATAGAAAGGTCCAACACTAGCTAACTTTTGTTTTTGTTATTCTTGCTCATTCCCAGTAACAAGACATTTGAAGAAAAGTGGCTTCCTTGCTTTTCAAAGCTTTAAGCTTCAGGAACCAGGAGACCCCTTAGAGCAATCAGCAACACTTTGCTGAAAAACTCTGGCCACCAATTTTAGGAACACACAGAGCTCATCTCTCTAATTCAGGCTTTAGACACAGCTCTGGGCCAGCAGGGAATTAGTGAGCCTGGTGCTCCTTGCTAGCATCAGTACACAGCATTCAGCAGCATTTTTGGCCATCTCTCACAGGTGTCTCAGCTTGGAAAGGCAAGGTCTGCTATTGCCACAGGGACACAAGACCCTGGCAGCAGCAAATTCCTGCTCCAGGAAGACACTGTTCTTCCAACACAGATTCTTTCACACAGTGTGCAAGAGGCCGATCCGCGCACAAAGTCAAAGTACTTGATTTATTTGTAGTTCTGAGCAGAAAGGGGCACTGGGTGGATATGTCTTGGATGTCCAAACGGGCACAGTGGAAAATTCACAAAGCCAGCAAACAACTATCAAAACTTTATACTATTTATACATTTTAGCAAACAAAGGCATTAACATCCACTGCCTAAAAGTTACGTAGTTATCTTTAATTAGCATTCTATTGGTTAAACGATTCCCTCACTTCTTATGCTAGTTAGCCGGCACGGTCTCTTTCTCTTGAGTCGGTGGGTTTCGGTGGGTTTCTTGGGTCTGTGACCTCCCCCTGCCAGAAATACCTTTTTACCCAGTCAGAGCCGATTCCAGCACAGTTGCTGGGTTGGTTTTGTTAGTTTCTTCCTTATCCTGGGAGGTCTGTCATATGTCCTCGTTGCCCGTGAATTCCGCATTCTTTGTGTCCACTACCGGCGGTACACTGGTAGTGGACACGCTACCCAAGCTTTGTTAACCTGCCCCTAGAACTGAGATGGTTGAAACACGTCAAGCCCTAAACCTTAGCAAGGCAATTCCACCAACAAGTAACGTGTCCTTCTTACACCTGGACGCCACCGTGGCCCGCCTGGAAAGGCCGCCTGCCCCCCGCGGGCGGGCAGCAGGTCAGCCTCGGGCAGGTGCAGCGGCGGCGCTGCGGACTCACCTTGCCGCGGCAGCTGTAGCGCCGCTCGCACGCCGCGGGCAGCCAGGCCGCACGGCGGAGCGGGGCGGCGGCGGGGGCCGCCGC
>VWPU01014244.1:0-101851 GCA_013398955.1 Callaeas wilsoni | reverse complement strand
CCCCCGCCCCGCCCCGGGCCGCGCCGCCGTAAAGGGGACACGGCTGGCGGTGGGGCCCGGTGCCGACGCGGGGCCCGATGCCGACGGCCGCGGCTGCCTCCGGGTGTGGGATGTCCCGTGTGGCCACTGCATCGGCCGTAGGGCCACCCTGCCTGGTCACCAGCATCCCTACTCGGCCAGCGCTGCTCAGGGTGCCGGTCCATAAAAACGCTGATTGCCCTGGAACCAGTGCACATCTGGGTCCCAGCTGGTGCTGGGTACCATCCTCATCGCTGTATACAACTTCCTCGCGAGGGGAACAAGAGGGGCAGGCACTGATCTCTTCCCTCTGGCAACCAGGGACAGGACCCGAGGAAATGGCCTGAAGTTGTGTCAGGAGATGTTGGATATTAGAAAAAGGTTCTGGTTGGGCATTGGAACAGGCTCTGCAAAGAAGTGGTCATACCACCAAGCCTGCCTGAGTTCAAGAAGCATTTGGAAAACACTCTCAGGCACACTGAGGATGTTTAATTCTTGAAGATGTCTTGTACAGGCCAAGAGTTGGACCCGATGATCCTTGTGGGTCCCTTCCAACTCCGAATATGCTGGGATAAGTGCTCTCAAGAGCCTCCTGTGCCCTCTTGGCTGGCTTCTAGATGTGCTGTTACTTTGCACAGGACCGTTTCACGTGTGTTTCCTCCCTGTGCAGAGCAACGGCCATTTGTCCCCTGGGGTCTTTCCCAAATCAGCAGCCCCAGCACCTTCTGCCAGAGCTTGGGGCACAGAGGTGTCTCTCTTAACAGCTCTCCCACCAAATGTTCCCGCAGCTGTTTTGTGGGACACTGTATATCTAACTCCTGCCATATGTGTCAAGCCGCTGGAAATAAAGCACATTGCTGGTGTAAATCCATTTCCCACTGGTGAGAGTGTCAATGGCTCAAAACAAAGTATTTACATCAAAAAATGCTCAGGGTCCATAGTCGGGTTTGTGGTGGAGTGACAAGAGGGCAAAGACTCAGTCAGTGGCTTTGGGATCTGGCCCAAACCTGACCCTTGGGTGACACTCTCTGATGGCAATTCGCCTCTGGGAGGGATTTAGCAGGAATTCCCCATCTAGGGCCTCAAAGCTACCGACCAAAACTTCTGGAGACACCACCCAGTAGTGTCTACTATAGCATCCTATATCCCCAGTGCCTTGGACCACCCGGGGCAGCATTCCACACCACTCCCAGTACGGGGATTATCCAGGTCTTTCCGCATTGTGTTTTACAGGAATCCCCTGTGCATAGGCAGGTCCTGCTAAGAGACACTGTGATAAGGAGACAGTGATGCTTCTGCTCCAGGACTGGGGCTCACCCCTTATCACACCTCGGCTGCCCCCTCCAGTCCTGCACACCCACTCCAGAGCTCCTGCGGCTCATGTGCCAATTCCTGAAAAGGGAGCGGTTTGCCATGTAATTCCTCTGCCAGGCCTCAAAGCCCATGGGCTGTACCTCTCCTCCAGGGTTTTACAAGCCATCCGGCAGCCAGGACTGGTGGGAGCTGGGCAGGGCAGCATGAGATGTGTCAGAGCTGCAGTTGACTGGCGGAGGCCGTGTGGAGGCAAACCTCTCCTCGAAAAGTCAGCGCAAAACTATTCATGACTCTCACTTCTTTATAAACACACACAGTACCAGACAGCCTCCTGTGACAGCCACCATCCCCACCCCAGCCAGCTCAGGGCCCTTCTGCAGGGGCTTCTCAGGCCCCCTGTACTCCCACTGTGGCTGTGCTGGGGAAGCTGGTTGGTATTTACCAGTACTTAAAAGTGGAAGGTGCATGGGATGGGGTTGAGCCAAGCTGAAAAATGCACCCTACTCTTGGCTGGGAATCCCTCTGTCCTCGGAACTAGCACTGGCCCTGCTGTCATCATACCCACATCTGGATGATGCCATCTCCATACCCATGCCAGAGAAACTCCCTTGGCAAGGGAAGCCCCAAAGCCAGGCTGGGCATTGCAGCCCTTCCACAACCAGCAGGAGCTGCCTGGAGAAAGGCTGTAGACAGGGCCCCCTCTGCCTACACAGCTCCCAAACCCCTTCCTGACAGTGCTGGCTGGCTGATGAACACCAGCAGGAGCAAGCTGCAGAAAGCCTGCCCATGCTTTGGTCTCCACTCCACCAGGACCTTGGTGTGGATGTCTCAGCACATGCCAAGGGGCCACAGAGAGGGTTTGTAGCTGAGTCCTGGTGTACCTCCCTCAACCTCCCTCAAGCCTCAGTTTTCCCAGCCAGGTCATCATTCCCCTTTGCCAGTGGTCTCCCCTCAGCAGCCCTTAGTCCTGCTCTGGAAAGACCACTGCCTCCCCCCAGCCTTCCCAGTAAAGTATCAGCATCTCTGCTGAGCCCTCAATGAACACTGACTGGACTGCAGGAACACCCTGCAGAGCCAGGGTGCTCAGGCACTTGTCACTAGCATGTGGCATTGAGGTGGCATTGCCTGGTACAGACGATGTTCCTGGGAGCAGGGATGAACTTGGCTGCTCCTCAGAGCTGAGGTACCAAACTCATTTTGGTGTTTAGGGCTTTGGACTCTTCTGAGCTGATGCTAAATGGAGGGTGTTTGCAGAGATTTACAGAGCAGTTGGCTGTTAACGTGACACCATCCCTGTCTGCCACCACCCTCTCTTGGGAACACTCCTGAAGGCTCTGGCACCCAGCCCTGCACTTTCCCCAGAAGTCTTGAGCCCTCTGGAAGTGGTACAAAGTGCTGTATTTCTTGGATCATTTATAACTCAATTAACCAGTCAGAGAGAAACCATCGCTCCCCTTCTGTCCTCTTCCATGTCAGCCTGGTGAGGTGGCTTAGTGTGATGCAGAAAGCTCCCTCCACCCTCTATGTGCTTAACACGCTGAAGGCTTTCACTGAAGTTTAAGTTTTAAAGCTGGGTTTAAGGATGTAAGGAGCTTGCAAAGGCAGCAACAGCCTGGTTTCCAACACTAAATCTGTCTGCTTATGGCTATCCCCAGTTCCTGTTTGGGGTGGAGGAGGAGGGAAACAGCCCCATGGAAGAGGCACAACACAGAGGTCACCATGGTCACCCACTGACCCAGCCCAGGGCACACCACCAACGTGCACCACTTATGCCCAGCCATCCCATGGAGTCACACTTGTCCCTCACACACTGTCACCTGCCTGCTGTGGCACCCTCCCAGCCTGGTACCTTTTGGGAGAAGATGCACATGTGTGTATGTGGTGCATCTGCAGGGGAAACCTCCTGTCCTCTGACATTTATAGAAAGGGACCAGAAGAGGGTGTGCAGCCTGGTCCCCACAGCATACAAAGCAGGTTCCCAGCCTCCCAGGCACTGGGATCCGGTGACACCCACATCTGACACTGGAAGCTGGGAACAGGTCTGGAATGCTGCGCTGGGTACAGGGATGGTGATGCCCTTGTTGGCCCCGTGGGAGAGCCTTACCCTTGTGCAATGGGTGTGCAACTGGGGCTCCTTTTGGGGCAAAAATGCTGGGCTTTCTCCCTTCCTCCCCAAGCCTAAAGCATGAGACAAAGGGGATATTGAGGGCTGGCCCAGGGGGACTGCATGGCAGGGTGATGGAGGGGAGCTCTTCTTTGGTTCAAACAAATCCGGGGTGGAACAGCCCAGTCTGAGGTTGACTGGCCAAATCAGGGATGGTGCTCCAGGGCTCACCACCTTGGCTGAGCTCAGGGTGCTGATGAGTGCTGGTGAGTGCGGCAGCTGCGGGGCTGGAGCATGGGGAGCCGGACGAGGGCCGGTGTAGTTCCCTGCTTGGTGGGGTTTCTTTCTATGCAAATGCCTGGGAGCAGCTGCCCTGCCGGCGTGACTCATTTCCTGCTCTTGTGTCACATTCTGGTCAGGCCAGTTTGGCAAAGGCTTTCTTCTCTCCCTCCCTGGCTTCTCCTCCTTCTCTCCCCCACCGCCGAGGGCTGGGATGTGCATTTGCTCTGTCCCTGGCAGGATGAGGCAGGATTTTCAGGAAACTGCGTCAAAGCCACAAAACCTCCATATATATTAAAAAAACCCCCAAAACAACCAAACAAAAAAATCCAGCACAATTTTGTCTTATTCTTTTTTTTCTGAGCATGATGGAGACTGGCGGCCAGACACACTCCTCTGCTCTTCCCCCTCCTGGGGTGGCTCCTTCCCCTGAGACCCAGGGGACAGGACCTGGCAGAAAAGCTGTAAAAGTTTGCTGGGTGGACAAGGGGGAAAAAAAATGCAGCTTGGTCTCATTTTACCTTCTGCTGCCAGTTGGAGAGGTGCTGCCAGAGCCAGGCTGCCAGTGGGCAGTCTTTAACAGGGGATGGCTGGTGAGAGCATCCGGGGGAGCCACCATCCCTGGAATTTGCCCGACGTTTCTTTTTCCTCAGCAGAGCTCTGGGACAGCCTCGCCACTGCACTCTGAAAAATGTACTGTATGGGGTTAAAAGTAACTCATTCATCTTAAAAGGGGTCTGGAAAGGATGGTAGCAAATGCCGACAGACCTTGGTGTGGTGGGTCTCCCAACACAGGTCGAGGCAAGGGAAGGTGATGCTGGCAGTGAATCCCTCTGGCTGCTCCCACAGTCCATCCAGGCTGGCATTGCCCAAAGCAATGTGCCACAGGTAGAAAAGTCACTTTTTGAGGCATTTCCCATGTGATCTGTGTTGTAGTGGTGAGGCCAGGATTTACAGCCTCCCAGGTGTCCATGCAAGCCCTCCTGCCCCAGGGCTCTTGCTTTGCTATGTCACCATCCCCTGGGTGCAGGGACACACACATACACCCCCTCGCTGCCCCCAAGGCCAGGGCAGAAGGCGGCAGCCCTTTGCTATGAGCCTGTGGCTACCAGTGGCCTGGTCCTCCCTCTGCTCCAGCCCTTTCCCTGGTGCATCGGTCTCTGGCACAGCATGGCACACCACAGTGGGGCATTTCCCTGAGGGAAAGATGGAGCTCCTCAGTGCTGCCAGCCCAGCAACAAGCTTGGAACATGAAGATGCCAGCCCCAAATCTGATCATGGGAGACAAGATGGGAGCAGGATACGATCCCATTGCTTCCATTCCCATCTGCAGTTCAATTCAGCCACTCTCCCACCAGAAGGCCCCTGTGGTCCCTGTCCAGAATGAGGTGTAAACTTTGCAATCTTCACATCAATTTCTCAGCCTTCCTGTTCATTTTCTGCATGTTCCCTGCAATTCAATTTTGTTCCAGCCAAATGACCCAGTGCCACACACATGCTAAAAAGCCCCCTGCCAGGGAGCACTTGGGCTTTCCTTTGAAGGGCAGAGCATCCATGGCTGCCATGCCCTGTGCAACCCCAAACCCAAAGCCCCAAAGGCAAGTGGTGCCACAGAGCTCCAGTTTGGTGCAGCTGGGAGAAACTGAGGCAGGTGAGGGCAGAGGATTGCTCCAGAGCTGTGGCCCATGCACTCATTGTTGCTGGGGTTCAGCTTCCTCTTAGAAGCTTAAAGGTCTGTTTGCCCACAATGAAGGGAAAAGCAGGAGAGCACTGGTATAAATTAGGTCAGGAAGCATTGCTAATAAACTGTCACTCCTGGTTGTGCAATGGGAGCAATTACGGGTTTAGGTTTTGTTAAGACACCAGGAAGGAAAACAAGACCTGTCTGGGGGTAGGAGTGTGATAGCAAACAAAAAAGGAGGGTCCTGTTGACAGAAGGATGAAGCCGCTTTGGTGTTGGAGGCATTTCTGTCTCATCGTGGTGCGTTGGCAGCCTGGGGCTTGAACAGACTCCTGTATGCGGAATGCAGGGAGTGGGTTCCCAGCTCTCTCTGTGCTCTCTCCTTCCCCTGGGCACCCCAGGGCTCCAGAGTCTCTAGGCAGGTGGTTTTAACCCCTCCAAAGTCTCCCTGTCCATGATCCACTCTGATCAGCTCAGCGCTTGGTGCCCACTATCCCCCGACAGATCCTCCTCTGGGGTCCAATGGGGACCTGTGGGCAGCAGGGCCCGTGCTGGGCTCTGCCAGGAAAGCCTGGGAGAAGTGCCTGAGCTCTTCCAGCATCTGATGGCCCTCCTCTCCCTGTGCTGCTGCCAGGCTTCCCTCGCTGCCCACCACCTTATGCTGCCCACTGCGCTGCTGGCAGCAAGCACCTCTCTGTCCATCCCTCCCTGCTGCCAGTCTCTGAAGGGATGGTTGGCTGCAGGTGGAGGTCACCCAGAGCCCGGCCAGAACAAACTCAGGGCTCTCCATGAACCAAACCCCAGGGCTCTGACAAACCTGTGGTGGGGGCACCCACATCCTCTCCACGGGTGTCAGGGGAGTGGGAGGCTCCTGGAGTCAGTCCAGATAATGCACACCACTAAGGAGGGGCCGTGGCACCTGGCAGCCAGGGTTAGCCTTTAACCACCCAAAACATGTCACGAAGGGAGAGGAAATTCTTGAGGCATCTATTAACATAAAAGGAGTCATACTTTACGTTCGGTCCCACTTATGGCTTATAAATGATTACTGCACCTTTTAATAAATGGTTAATCAAGTGTTAGAGTCCAAACAAGTTGATGGGTTGCTTATTACCACAGTTTATAACCTTTTATGAATGCCTTCTGTCGATGTACTTATAAACATCCATACCACGTACTTCTCATGTCTTGACACGTTGGTCACATCTGTTTGAAGTTTATTAACTCTTGAGCTGCTCGCTAGCGGCAGGCTGAGGGTATCCCGCTATTTTTCTGTATCAATCTCTGCAGCTCAGAGGGCACGCCTGCACCAGCTGAGGGGCAGTGTGGGCATCCTCCTTCATCCAAAACAGGCTCCAGGCAAGCAGGATGCAGCTGCATCAGAAATAAGTTGGCAGTGGGGTGTTGCTCTCAGGGGTGCATTTTTTTTGGCCACCAGGACAAACAGCCAAGGGAAATCAGTGGGAGATTCTTCCTCTCTTGAAGTCATGGAGCCGAGACAGGACGTCGTCCTGGGCCGCCCGCTTGAATCAAAACCACAAGTTATTGGGCTCAGTGCAAGGGGAGTTGGGGGAAATTCTCTGGTCTGCAAACACAGGAGGTAAAACACGATGATTTAATGGGCTCTTCTGGACTAGAAACCCATGGAAACATCCTTGGCCATCGCTGTTCCTGTGCAGCCGAAGCCCCCCTCCCACCATGTTGCAAATAATGAAATGAAACTTTCAACAAGCTGAATAATCAGAAAACAATTTTCCAATAAAATCATTCCCTGAAATCTCCTTTTAAGGCAAGGACTGGGATTCCCACTGCTGAGCGTGTTCCCAACGCCTCACAGTATTGTTCGGCTGGCTGTGCTGAGGCTGGGCAGGCTGCCACACCGCCCTGTGCCCTCGGGGATGCTCCCTGTCACACGGCCCAGCCACCCCTCCACTCCTGAGCCCCTTTGCCTTTATGTTTCCCCTTTTGCTGCAAGCTTCTGATAATTTTCCTGTTCAAAAAGCAAGTGGCACGTATGAGGTGCCATGGCCCCACGCTTGCTCCAGGATTTTTAACAGCCAGAGAAGGATTTGTGCATTAAGCAGACAGGGATGATCCCAGCCTGGGCGGCAAGCTGGGTCTGCCAGGTCATCTTGGCCTTGGACACTCCTGAAGATTTTTAAATATCTAACCATGCTTTTTCCTTTGCTTCCTGCTGTCCAGCCCTTCCAAAGTGGGTACCCCATCTCCTGCAGCAGGAGCATCTCCACCACGGGACAGCCCCGCTCACTGCCCTCCAGCGGGTTATGATTTGTGGCCAGAGTGTGGAAAGTCTGAGGAAATGAGAATGATGGGAAAGGGCATTAAAAATACTCTTCCCCTGGGAAAAACAAAACCAAACCTGAGGTACGCTTTTTTGGAAAGCCACTGTGATAGTGGCTGCTGCCTGAAACGAGGCTGCAGGCAGTGCTTCCCTGTGGCAGGTAAGCGGTGGGGCATGGAGGGGACAGAGGGGACAAAACCTGCACTGAGACCACTCTGGCCAAGCTGCCGCGGCCTGTCCAGGCACTGCTTCAGTTCTTGTGAGTGATGAGGTGACAGGGCAAGGTAGGGCCATTTTTTTCCCCAGTGCAAACCCTGCCTGACAGCAGGAACAGTTGCTCCGAAAGCTATTTGGAGAAGCTGGAGCTTTTGGGCATGCCGTGGGTGCCTACACAGGGAGCTGGGGCATGCAGAGGGCTTCCCTACAGTCTCCTCCCACTCCTGCCAGGCCCTGGTTTCCTGTGCCAGACCTGAGGCTGTGACAAGCAATGGGACAAGGATGCTTGCTGGATCCCTGGTGTCTCCAAAGCTTGGCTGTGGCACTGGGGGTGCTTGTCCTGTGCCAGAGGGAGGCAGCAGGATCTGGCCAAGCCTGGCTGCTCTGGGACCCTCTGCAGTTATGGCTTGGCCACAGGACCCCCAGGAGCACGGGGCATTAACGTGTTGGGTCCTGTGCACTGGGTTGTGTTGGGAGCTTTTCCTCTGCACCAAGGCGCTGCTGTGGCCAGCTATGCCACAAACATCAGCTGGGAGAGACAGCAAGCAGGAGAGAAACTAGGGAAAAAAAGGGGAAAAAGAAAAATCCAAAGGGACCTGGTGTGCTGATCTCCTGTGAGCCCACATTTCTGGGTGCTGTATGACACATCCTTGTGGTCCAGGTGGCTAAAGCATGGAGAACACCTCCTTCCCATGTCTGGACCATCCTGCCATGGACTACGGGACATGCCATGGCACGGGGATGTGCCATGGGAATGGACATGCTGTGGGGGTGATGCTTTGGGAGGGGGTTGGGAGTCAGAACTATTCTGGGTGCCCAACTCCAGCCATATTGGCTGTCGTGGGTGGGCAGGGACCACCACGAGAGCAGGAGCCCCTTGCCGTGGGGGATGGTCCCTTGTTCCACCCATGGGGGCCCATCTCCCACCCCACCCCATCTCCCTCTTCGGCTTCACAGGTGCACCCTCTTCCCCACTGAGGTTCCCAGGCACCGCCATTCACTTTTCAGACGGGAAATGAGCTCCAGCCCTCTCTCCACACTCCAGGAAAAAAAACACCAAGAGAGGAGCGAAATAAACAAACAAATCCCTTCCCTCTCCTGGCTTGGCATCTGCTCACAGCCCTTCCATTATTAATTAGAGAAGCTGCCGGCATTATTAGCAACAAACCGCTCCTAATGAAGTTCAGAGCCGCAGATCCAGGAGGGGCTCCCAGACACTGCTTTTCAGAAACCTTAATTAAATTCACTGCCCGAAGGTGCTTTTGGCTGGGGTGGAGGCAGAGAGGTGAGGCTGCCCAGTCTGGGCACTGCCATGCCGGTGGTGGGCCTTGAGGGGAAGGGTGCCAGCAGGAGAGGAGCACCCCACTGTGCCACAGCTCCACAGTCCCCTGTGGATTTGGGGCTGAACGGAGGAATCAGCTGGGATGCACTCTTGCAAAGGGGGTACTGCCTGGCCACCACAGGAAAGGCAAAAGTGGATCGTTTAATTCATTAATTAAATTAACCAAGTGGCTGGTTATGAGGGTTCCCAGCACTACGTGGGGTCCCTTGCTGGTCTGGCTCTGCCGTCCTTGCTGGGTTGTCCTAAAGGGGCAGTCCTGTGCTTGCATATGCTTTGAAAACTGGGAAGGCAAGAGGTGTGAGGTGGTCTTGGGCCAAAGAACCAGCTGTGGGTGTCCTCTCTCCCCCCAGGCCCCTGTCTGGGTAAATAACCTTGCTGGGGAACCCAGCTGACCATCAAGATTTCCTCAAGTGAGATGGTGAAACCTGGCCAAGCTGCGGTGATGTTCTCTTTGGCATGTCCAGCAGGGGCTGTTCTGCACTGGCAGAACTTGGAGATCCCACTGCTTTGCATTGGGGCTGGAGCAGTTTGTGTGTGGATGCAGCTGTGGGAGAGGTTCTTAGGGAAAGGATGGTTTTCACTCCAAACTTCAAAGAAAAAGAAATCCTTGCAGAAACCCTTTCTGCTGATTGCTCCCCTTTTGATGCAGGGTGGGCTGAGATAACACCTGCAAAGAGCAAGTGCAAAACCTGCCTAAAGCTGGATTTCGGTTCTCCATGCATCCTTTCCTTTCCCTGTCATCCTTCCTCTGAGCACTGTGATCACCCTTCCCCCCCGCCCAGATATTCCACCCTTTCTTTCTGGCCTTAAAGGCATTTATTACTGAGGAGTGTAAAAAGATTACTGCAAAATCGTTCTGTGTTACTGGGAAATCATTGCAACATTAGTTCAGTAATATTTTTTCATAAGTGTTTGCTGTGTCTCTTCTCTGACATATTCGGTCTCTGTGCACACATCCACACCCCCACAAATCCCACTGAAGCCAGGAGGCACTTGGCAGAGAACAGGAACATGGACCTGACCTGACACTCACCCCAGCTCCCTCCTTCCTGTGCCGGTGGACGAGGTTGCCATCCCTCGGCCAACTGGCTGCATCCTTGGACCCACGTGCAAGCACTCCCCATTCCAGCTTGTCCAAACAGCATGGAAAACCCTGGCTGTCAGGGCACTCAGGCTGCCTTGACTCAAGGAGATTTGCCAGCAGATGCTCATGGAAGATGCTGAACCTGGCAGGTCCTGGGAACAGTCCTTTTGTTGATTTTTTTGGGGAAAAAAAGATCCTTTTCCCTCCCACACTGGTACTCCAGAGGTCTGGGCAAGACACCCTGCTTCCCTAGGAGCAAGGGAAGTAGGTGTCAACGAGGAGAAGGAGCTGCCAAAGGAGTCACAGAACCAAGGAGGAGGCAGTCAGTCCCACCGTGTTCCCGCAGAGAAGGACACTGACAATTCTGCAAATACCTTTAATGCACTTAGAATACACGGGAGGAAAAAAAAATGTTTAGTGATTCACAAAAATATTACAAAAAGTCACGTGCAGGCGAAACACACCCAGCACTGCAATAACAATGTAAGAATTTACATTAGAAACTAATATAAAATATTTAAAAACCTCTGCTAGTTTAGCTTTCTGTTTGTTTTTTGTCTTTTATAAAAAAAAGGAGGAGGGGAGAGGGAAGAAAGGCCATCTACAAGGTACTGGTACACCGGCCACAGAAACACAGGCTCCTTCCAGCCCCGTCGGGAGTGTCCTGGGGCTCCTCCATCCACACGACCCCCGCGCCCGCAGACCACACACACACACAAAAACACACACACACACACACACGTACACGGCTGAAGTACTGAAAAGTTCATCTCAGGGCTGCAAGGGCAGCCCCAGCGGTCAGAGTTCGCTGTGGTCCCAGTCACCCATGTGTCCCCTGCCCTGGGAACTTTGCCTTGGCTCCCATTCAGCACACAAAACAAGTAGTGTCCTCAGAGAGAGGCAAAACCTCCGTCCCTTTAAAAAAAGGGAAAAGTTAGTGTGTCCAGCCTGGGGCTGGACAAGAGAAGGGTTTTAAAAGAGTAAACGTGGGTTTGGAGCATGACTGTGGCCAAACTCAGAGTACCAGGACTACAGGGCTGGATGGGTGCAAGGAGCATCTCAGTGTGGGGGCCAGGGCACCACTACAAGCTCCTAGTGGGATGCTGCCTGATTCCACGGGGCTGCAAATTCCCACTTTGAGGAAAGCCAAAAGCCCAGAGCCCCCCAGCCCTCGATCAGTCCCTACCAGGACAACACGGCCACTCACACCCACCTCCCCTTCCTCAGCCCCTGTAGGTTTTGCATCCCACTTGCTTCTGCGGGAAGAACAGCACAGGAGCCTCCTCACCAGCACCACAGAGCCCTTCTGCTCCCATCCTGCTCGGGGCATTGTCAACAAGCTGTGTTTATGTAGGACCTACCGCACACGGTGACAGCTCGGTCCCTCCCACCCTCGCCGCTCGTGCAGTGGAGAGTTTCCGGAGCCGCACTTTCGCTGCAGTTGGGCCCCAGGGAAAGGAACAAAGGAGCCATTTTCATCTCCAGCCTCGTCGGGAGTGGAGGGAGAGGGCAAGAGAAAAGACCAGTGTTTGCAAAACACGACAATCGGCAGGAAATTTTCCTCTGGCTTTTCGAGGTTGGGTTTTTTTCTCTCTCTCTTCCTCTTTTTAAAGAGGGCAGGCACAGCATCAGGACAGTTTAAAAACAAACAGGCCCTGGCCAGCCACATCTGCCATGTGCAGCCCTTCCTGGGCTGACGATCCTCTCCTGCATCAGGGCTCCACCAGCCAAATGGCAAACGATGCCGTGGTGTTCCAGCGAGGGAAAGAGATGGGGCAGCCCCGCCACAGCAGACTAGAAATGACGTTTGTGAACTGATGTGCCACTTATGATGATTTTATGGTCTGTCAGCGATTTTAGGGGAAACAGAATCATGATAGAAATGAAGAGGTGGTGTAAGCATGATACACGACAGGTTCACTGCCTGAGAGACAAGTTGATACGGGACCACGTTTAAAATACACTTGCAACCTCAGGCCTATTCTCCATTTGAAATTTTGGACTCATGTCAAAGACAAGGGTTGGGTTTTTTAAAAAGAAAAGAGAACAAGGAGACACTGCACAACAGAAAAAAATGTTATAAAAATAGTAGGTTGAAACAGAGCTTGTTAGGTCAAGAGATCTAAATCCGGCTTTAAAATCTTAAGAGGTGAACCCCACAGGCAAATGTGGATTTTGAGATTGCTTTGGATACACTTTGGCTGCTGTGCAGGCTGGCATTTATTGATAGGGACAGATGCACAGAAAGGAATTCTTGGTTGCTCGACAATTCGTCTGCCCTTGCAGCTTCACTCACAGGAAAAATTAAGGCACAATGTGTTCTCTCACGGAGGGCAGTCAGCAAGTCCCTGGGAGGTGGAAGGGCTCTCCTGGTGCTGGAAGCCCTCCTCACCTGCCTGAGATGGAGCAGGGGCTGAAGCTCAAGGCTTGATACAGTAGGGCCAGAAGGTGCAAGGCCATGCTCTGGGCTAGGGGAAAATTGGACACACAGGTCTAAGCGTTTCCTCTGGCCTGAAGCTTTTCTCCCCAGCTGATGTGATGCTGCCTTGCCCATGGCAGATACAAGCTGGAAAAGCAGGACATGGACTCTGGATGCCAACCTAGGAGGAGGGAAGAGCCAAGCATTGCTTTCAAGTGCTTTGGGTTTTTAAAAAAATATTTCTACTGGTCCCAGATGAAAAACAACACAACCCTCACTTCTCCCAAGGCCATTTGATGACCTGATGGTGTAATTTCAAAAGCCATCGAAGAGCAATTGAATATTTGAAGCCAAGAGCTTCAGAATATAATTTCAAATCACTGTTGGCAATTCCACGTAGAGTAAAACCAATATACACTGTCCTCAAAGAATTAGAGCAGGCACCACCTATCTAAGCCACTGAAAATATGGTCACAGCTACAAGACTGACTGTTCTGCTCAGATCACACCCTACATACTTTAATACTGAAAGTATACATTCCTTGTCCTGTTTTTAATCAGAAATTGAGAGAGAGAGAATAGCTCTGGCTTTTAAGACTTCTCCTGTTTCAGAATTGCTGTCACCTGTTAGATTTTCAAGGCTCTTCATCTTTCCAAGTATCCGAATTGACCTGCATTGCCAGATTTCTTCAGGAGAGAGAAAGCCTGTACTTACTCCTTCTAAACTGCTTTCATTTCCATCCAGGTCACGGTCTTTAGCCAACACAAGCCTCACAGGTTTTGGTTCCATAGAAACCTGCTTCAGGCCTTCTACACAATCTAGAAAAAATCAGCACGAGTGGACCTACCATCTCAGCAGGTTTGGGCTAGAAAAACACTGGCATTTATTAACACTGATGACTTCCCTCTTTCAAACTACTTGCTCACTAAAATATAAAGGTTTCTTTTCCATTTCTTTCACACAGAGACATGTCTTCTTTCCCCAAGATGAAAATATCCAAACTTCACATCTCATTTACTTGCCAATGAGTAAGGCTTTGGCACGGTTGCAAACTCGACGTGAATCGTGAGGGGATGTCCTGTGGGTACCCAGCTCTTCATGATAGTAACTGCAACAGTCTTACTCTTAGGTTGCTGAGAGGCAGCAACATGACCAAGGAGCTTAAGGGCTTTCACCAGCTTCTCATAGTTGCTTTAACAGTAAGACAAAGAATTCTATTTTAGCAATTATTTGTCTAATATTTCCCCCCTTGCCTAAATAGGAAGATTTCACTTCCTTCCCTTCAAGCCTTCCCCCCTCAATTGTTATCTGGCTACCAGCAAAGATCTGTGAGAAAGTGTCTCAGAAATAGAGATTTCTGGCATGCCACCTGTTCATAACTCAAATACACAGAACTATATATAAATACATGACATGGAACAAAAATACACACACACAAGGATACTGGGTGGATTATCACATGCATTCAGCGTGCTCCCTCTGAAGTCAATGGAAACCCAGCCCAGAGCATCTGATGAGAGTAAATACGGTGAGGAAAACACTTGCATGAGAAAGGCAGAACTGGAGCACAAGCCAGCTTGGAGGAGGTGCTTTCCCTACATACAGCACCACATCCCTGCCGTGAAGGCTCAAAGAGTTCATAGGGCAGGAGGTCCCAAGCTTTCCAGATGTGTGTCAGAGCCCAGAGAGGTTCTGATGGACTTCTCTCTGCCCCATGCTGATCTCTGCAGGAATAGCAACAACTGACCTTCCAAATGTCCCTTCTCCACCAAGATGTGGATTTTAAGCTCCTTTTAATGAGAGCTAGCATCTGGAAACAAGGAAGAGCAGCCAGCATCGTGGCAATAGGCCAGCTCTGCTGCGGCACCCCCAGCAAGCTCGTACAAGAGCATCCACGGGCTACTGTTGGATGGCTTTGGGACAAAATTGTAGTTGCTGCCCTTGCCTTTTCCCCATCGCCACAATCACCTGTTTGCCCATTATTTTGCGGTGGGGACACTTGGGCACGTCATTTTTGAAGCTGGACTGGTAGATTTTCATGCCACTTTCTCACTCTCACTGTCCCTTGCACATACATCTACAGTGCAAAAGGGATGCTTAATGCTAACCAGGACAATGAAAACTGGCCAAGAGATCCCATGGATGAATGCAGCCTGCCACAGCACAGAAATCACTCTGGCTGGCACATGCAGATATCTGAAAGTTTGTTCTTTCACAGCAGGATTTTAAGATGATCCTCTGAGTTCAGACAAAATGACAAACTCATTTACATGTAAATTGCTTTCATAGCTTTGCAGAAAGGAAGGTTCTGCGGAGCAGTGTTGGACCCTGCATTTGGCCTGCCCTAAATTATAATATAAAAACAATTATAATAATACAAATACTACTTTGTACACAAAGCACGCCCTCCCCTGCAAACCCTGGCATGCTTCGGTAGGTCCTACAGCCCTCTAGTCAATAGTCACCCTCTCCGCACAGAGAGACATTGAGTGACTTGCCTGAGGCCACAGAGGAATTCTGTAGCAAGTCCAAGGAAAGCTTTGTGGCTCCTAGCTCTGCTTCTTGACCAACATTAACCAGCCTCAAATATATGCAGAAAACATCAAAGCTGACTGTGCTGGGAAGAAATTAAATCAGAAAACAAACAGAAAACCAATCCCAGGTACTGTGAGGCCTCCTGGACTTTGCTGTTTGATCAGGGGAGTTAAGTGTTAAAAGCTTTTGTTATACTTGTATTAGGATCACAAAGCAACTGCGCATAAACCACCAAGTTATCTTGTAGGCAGAAAGGAGTGGAAGGAAAGCTGCACCTCCCCTGACAAGGAGTGAAGAGTTGTCACCAAAAGACAATGGGCAGAGGAAGGCTGGGGAATATGCATCAGAAACAACCTGCAGCAGCAGCAGGGGGTAAAGCCTGCGGTGGTTTGCTGCAGCGTATCCACAGGGCCAGCAGCTGATGCAGAGGCACAACCTGGCACTGCAGAGACCGGCTCCTCTGCACACATTTTGCTCCAAGAAGGAAGACACAGGGATCTAGAGAGAGCGTCTTTTCAAACTGGTTTTGATGCTTTACAGTTCAAACCCATCTGAAAGGAGGAAGGTCAGCAACAAGAGCCACCACAGCGAGGCTAAAGCGGAAAATGAAGCTGCACTAGGGCACAACCCTGCTGAAACAGGGAGAATACTTGGCTTCATTGAGGCTGAGTCTCCTCTCTGCTGAGCCAGGGCAGCAGAGATCTCCACTTCATATGCTTTCAAGCAGCCCCCTGATCCTGCAGAGCTGCTGAAGTTGTCCCTGTGAACAAATGATCCTTTCTAGCTTCTCAAATTCTGTACAATAGCAAGGAAAAAATACTTGACAGTATCTCTTTAAAGATAAACACACTGTAAACAGGAGATCTCCCCCGCCCCGGTAGCTTTCTTCCTCCTGCTTGTGCAAAACCAGAGGTTGCGACCTTCCCTGCGGTTCAGGCACAAGGACAGGATGCATGAGAATAAAGTTGCCTCTGTTTGCAGCGATACCATAGCTAATAGCACCAAGACCAACACTTAAAACATGCCTAATTTGAGGGCAGGGAGGATCTGGATTTGTTTTTCTTGACTGAACTAGAAAGTTCATCTTTAAATCTGTTCAGCTTCAAGCATGTGAGCTTTTGGCCTCCTTTAAACAGGGGAAATACCATTCCGTTTCTGAAAAGAAAAAAAAAATAGCACATGGAAGAACAGTTCTGCAGTCAGTAAAAGTTTGGCTAACAAAAGGACTCCAGAGTCACGTAAAGAACATTTAATCCATGGATTATAGGTTCGCACCTGGCAGAAATGTATGTGTAAATACAGGCGTGCAGAGCGTCTACACCCTGGGCTAAGGCAGAGGGGAGTTCTGCAGCTAGGAGACAGAAAGGATTCTTACTACTAATTTTCATAGTTAAATATTTCTCACTCGCACTCACACATACGCAGGCTGTTCCCAGAGAGTTCAGCCTTGGGAAGGATAAAGGAAAGGGCTCAGTTCGGTCTGGGCTGGTGCTGAGTAGCTCCTCTTCTGTTTGCAGTGGTTGTGCAGCAAACTCTTTTTATTTGCAGGCAGAGTTTTTACTGCATTAATTATCCTGTGAGTCACTGGGTAATGGACAGTAACTTGGCTCTCCCAGTTGTTAGAAGAGTGTAATTCAGCTCTAATGCAGTGGGTTGTCGAACACAGCATCTGGCAAGATGGAAACTTTCAGTTTCTTTTCAGGCCAGCTGTACTCCTTTGGAAGTTTAAACTGTAAGACAGTAAAGAGAACCAGTTAATGCATATCACTCCAATCTGCCCAGAAAAAAACAAAATTGTTGCAAAGGCAGGCAGCCCCATGTTATTATTATTTTTTAAAACAAGAGGCCACTAAGAAAACATTTCCCCATCAGTATGTTTTGGACAGCAGTGGACATTAGATAATGTGGCCTGTCTCAGCTGCCAAAGTAAAGTTCTGAGCTTTCAGCCCAAGCGCTGTTTATTTCATCAGATGAATTCTGGAGAGTTTCTGTCCCCATTACCATTACCCCTTCCCAACCTCTCTGAAGATTTGCAGCAGAAGTGTCTTCCCTCCTATCTAACGATGTCCCTCTCCTTTCACCCAGCCCAGCCCCCAGAGCCCACATTTGCTTTAAAGGGAGACTTAGGGCAGCTTTCAACCCCCTGCTCGTTCAGGGTGGGATGTAGGTGAGCCATCACAGCTCTGCTGGGTGACAGGCAAGCTGTGCTGCCCTGGCTGGGGAGAGCCAATGTGCCTGCACAGCATTCCCTCTCCAGTCCTTCCCACCTCTGGCACAAAGACCTCGCAGTGCCAGATACATGCATACATACATACATACAATGCCTTGTGCTCACACAGGTACTCGGCTGCTCAGGCTGTTTTGCAAACACTGGTTGAAGCACACAGAAGGGAGATTTTTTGCCCCAGCCTGGTTTACACAGCACTGTCTGTGGCCAGTGTTTCCCAAACAAGGCAAGTCCACTGGTTTCATCCTGATGCCCCTCCTTAGGCTAGGAAGTCACCTCAACATTAACCCGAACACAATCATGCAGAGACAGAGCTCCAAGGAGCCTTACCACCAACCCTTCTCACAACCACATGACCAGTGCCAGAGCATTCACACAGGTCTCTCAAACACAGCTCTGAGGTGGGGCTGGAAGGTGTGGGGTGGAATCTCTTAGGCAACAAATCTGCCCCATCCACAGCTGAATGGCAACCAGTTCTGCATAGGCATTTCATGCAATCCCAGTGCCTAACCTGAGGACCCAAAACACATGGGGCATAGCTCTGGAAGTCTGTTTACAGGATCATTTTGTTTTCAAAACTGTACTGCACCCAGTGTTGCACTGCCTTGCCCTGCGGTACTCCCTGACACCCTGATGGGACTCCCAGGGAGGAATCTCATGGGGACCCAACACCACCACTGACAATCTGCCCTGGATGTGGCTAATTCAGAATGGTTATGGATACAGTGGTCCTCTCCCAGGAGAGTCCTCAGACCCAGGCCAGCAGCACCAGAGGCTTCCCAGGTGCCATTTGAATTAGAGAGCTGGTACAAGGGGACAGCGAGCTGCAAATCATCAGTCTTTATCCAATTACTTGTATTTCTTCCTGTAAGCACCCTGTTCCTGATGGACATTAACACAGGCTCAGTGTGAGGTTCCTGCTAAAGGAGATCCCCTCCAGCTGCCTGCTCCAAAGCGAGGGTCTCTCTAACATGAGTTTGCTCCTGACCTTGCTCCATTTGCAGCTGCCCATGAGGGTAACCTGCAGTTGGTATCCATTGCCCTTAATATGGTGGGCTGGTGGTTCATGGTCGGACCCATGATGTGGGGGCACAGCAGGAGGATTCTTCAGGGTAGAGGCTACCACAAACTCCTGTTCGTTATCCTCTAGGAAACAAACAGCTCAAGTCCCATTTATGTTTTTTTATAAACTCGAGTCCTGTGTATAGCTTGCACCATGTAATCTACTGGCCCTGCACAGTCCAGGGAATTCTGAGTCACTGTCTAGGACATGTGAAAAACATGCTAAAGATACTCAGACAGATTATTTCACTTAATTTCACATAACACAGGTGGCTCTTTATGCAGCGAAGGAAAGACTCCTCACAGCGCTTCATTCTACCACATGAACATCATCAGCAACAGTCAGGGCTGCTGAGGAATGCTTTCAGTTGGCCCAACCCGGATCCTGAAAGTTACAAATCCTTGGAGGAATCTGGATGCTGAAAGATCACATTTCATCTCAAGTATTTTCCTTTTTATAAACAGCAGTGTTTCCAAAGCAATCCTCTTGGAGAAGTCATCCTTTGCATTTGTTTGTTTTTCACTTTTTAATTCAGCAAAGTCACAGTGAGTCGGAACCAAACACCCCGTCGCTGTGCCAGGAGCTGCCATGCTCTTTGCCTCAACAGACAGCGAAGGAACATGAGCCATCCAAAGCCTTCACTAAAGGGCCTTCAAACCAAAGTGCTCCTGGGCTTCCATGTCACTAGCAAAAATGAGCTTTGGATTAGGTTTAACTGGATAAAAGCTGGCCTGAAAGTCACTGCACAGCCAGCAGCGTGCTCCCCTCACTCACACAGTGAAGAACACCCTGGCATTAAGTCAACTCTGGATTAAACAATTAGAGCCCTGAGATTTTCCTGGGGGGAGGGGAGCCGAGAAAGGGATGGGAGGGCTGCTCTACAAGCCAAGGAAAGTTTCTTTAGAGTCTGCAGGGAGCTGTAAAAAATGGGATTAAAAATATTACATGTCATTTCTGCCACTGCTCTTTGAAGTCAAGCAGAATATTTATATGGCATGCATGGGAGACGGGGTGTTAAATGTTCCCCAGGAAGAGATCACATGGCAGTGGGAAGTTTAGTACCAGCTTTATAAAGCTCCCCTGGCTGTTGCTGTAATGCTTCCAGACTGGTGATGGTTCTTCACACACCGTGCAGGGCCAGCAGGTGAAGGCCAAGTAGCAGATGTGAAACAGCCCTGCCTGCTTACCAAACCCAATAAAGGAGGCCCATACAACAGATTGTTCAAAAGTAAATGTGCTGCCACCACTTTCAGCCTTTGTGAAAGCAGGGAAGGTGATGTGCTAGGAACTGCTGGTGAGGACAGTATCTATGCCTGGCATGGAGGAAACCCTGCCACCTGGCCCAAGGGCCGCACTGCTTTGATTCAGGGTGCTCAGATACCATGTTGGGAAAGATGCTGATGGAAATGAAAACGCAGAGTCTCCCTTTATACCTATCCCTGTCTTGTGTTTCTTGCAATCCCTTCTCTCAGTGCCTCAGTAGTTCACAGCAGATGTGAAGGCTTAGTATGGCCTCAAGTCTATGGATGGGGCAGGGCTGCAGCCTGCAGGCTAAGGGGAGGATCAAAGGCAAGCTGCAGGCTGAGCTTTCTGGGACAATACATGGAAGATACAGGAATGATGCAGCCTTACTTCCTCTGGAGAATTCAGATCTTCTAAATCTTCCAGCATTCTCTCTACAAACTCTTCGGTCAATAGGATCTGCAAAGGAAATACAGTATTTTACACCTTTACACTCTTAGTTTTAGCTAATTGCAAGGAACAGCATGACTTCTGCAGAGAGCAGACTGTACCAACTCACTCCTTCCCCTATGTCCTTCTTTACCACAATACAAAGGTTTGAGGGCAAGGAGTTCCTAACTTTGTCTTCCACCCCAACCACTGAAAAAAATGTTGAAATTATACAGCAATCTTTTTTGACCCTCAATTATCTTCCTCAGTCTAAAATTAGAGGCTCAGCTTTAGACAGAAAGAGTGGGGAAGGAGGAAAAAGGGTCAAGATAACAACTGTTGGAGAGACAGTGGGAGACATCTACTTTCATCTGATCCATTGAAGTTAAGCTCACAGTTTAATCAGGAAATAGCAGCATAGGAAGTGCCAGAGACCCATACAGAGCTGGTGCTCTGGGCATGGGGAAGGGCCTGACCCCAGTACAGCACACTGTTCACACGAACCAGATGCTGGGTATGGGAAGTGCTCCCAGAGGTGCCCATGCGAGGCACCCCCATGTTGTGATGGCACGGGCCCATCCTGTGTACCTGTGCTGGGACAGCTTTTGGCTCATCTCAAAGCCAGGCTGGCAAGCATGGAGCAGTCCAAGAAAACAGCTGCTGTCAAGTCAAAAGTCCTGGATGAGGACCACGACCCCAGCTCCATGGAGTCCCCCAAGTCACAGAAACCAGAGACATCACGGGGGAAATCAGCCCCGGGAATTCAAGCAGAGGAACTCCCACTCTCTTTAAAAAAATATGTGATAGGCAAAAGCAAACACATCCTGCCCTCTTCACAACAGCCGCAAAGGCCAGAGCTCCAGGCAGGACAGCTGGCTTGGCACAGGAGCAGAGACGGCAGTGCAGGACCAGGCAAACATCCCCACGCAGTGAGGGGGCCTTGGAGCAGCATTCCTGGGAGTTAGGTTGCAGCAGCATCCAGTGGGTTATTATTCCCATTTTAGCCTACAGGTTTGTTTCTTTCCCCCTGCTCCTCCTTTCCTTCCTCTGGTCCACCCTTTCCTCCTCTCTGGCATTACTTTCCATGCAGAAGAGCCCAGCATTCCCATGCCCCCTTTCTCACCCTTCCTTTCTCTGTTCTTCCCAGCGATGAGCCCTGTGCTCCAGAGAAGGGACTCTTCTAGCACCAAACAGTGGTGGAGCTAAGTGGCCAGTTGCACTGCTCGCCACCTGACATCTGGAAGAGGGGCAGCCAGGCTGTCCCACTGCCCTGCAGGAGGCCAACCTCCCATGCCCACTGGCTGCTTAGGGCCAGTAACACCAGTGGAGAGCGAGTGACTGCCAGGATGCCATGGGCAAATGGAAGCCTCTGGGCTCCATTTTGGCAACACAAGAACAGGACTACTGCAGAGAAAGAGAAAGGGAAGACTCTGCCTCCCTTTCTTCTTTTGCTGGGCAAGACAAGAGATCCAAAAACCACCAAATCCAAGGTGTCTGCAGTCCTCTCCCCTCAACATTGCCACACTGCTGCCACTACACACAGATTTCCTGGAGGATGACAGAACCACAACGTCCCCTCTTCACTACATTCCCCTCTTCACTTAGCTTCAATCTGCAGCAGGCTCCAGGCCAGGGTTTATGACCAAGCTGCTCAGCATGAATGCAAGCACCTTTACCAGGCCTTTCTGATCATACCTCGAGCCTGAAAAAACTCTGCTTCAGCTTGGAGCCAGGAGCTTGCTGCTTTGGACAGGACTCTGCAACCTGGCACCAATCTGCAGACTGGCAAGCTGAGGAACATTGCACTGAAACACGCAGTGCCACCGCAAACTGCTGCAGTCTCCTTGCAGGGGCCTGCAACTCTTCTGCCTGTTGAACTGGAGACACTCATTTGCTGACTGTTTGCAGGAGGGGGGAGAAGTCTGTCCCTGTCGGAGGCAGGAGGGCAACCTGATCGCTCAGCTCAGGAGGAAGGGCTGGGTGGGGAGCTGGGGCTCTGCACCGAGCGGATCGCTTTCTGCGGAGGTGCAGTCTGCAGTGGGGTGAGGGAATGAAAACAACTTGGCAGACATCAAAATCTACAGAACAGCCGGAAAAAGGAGGAGGAATTGGTATTCACAGCAATCAGGCCAGGAGGAAATGAATATTCAGCCATCCACGGATGAGCAAAAATGCCAGAGGTTGGGATGGGTGAGAGAGCAGGAATGAGGAGCTGCAGCTTTGGCAGGGAGACTAGAAGACAAGCGCAGCAGGAAGACCCCTGGGCACTCCCAAGGTGCCACAGGCAGGAGAGAAATGGGAGCCATGTGTGCAAGGCAGCCAGCTGCTCTGAGGCTGTAGGAAAACAAGACAGGGTATGCAGGGGTAAACAGCAAAGGGTGGAGAGAATGAAGGAGGGGAAAGCTCAGGTCTTGGCTAGGGAAAAACCTACATGGAGCACTGTGCCTAGCACTGAAACTGGGGTGCAATGCCTTAAGATAGCTGAGCCCATCTACAGCTCACTGCCCTCTCTCAGTGAATTTTGGTAATCCAGCTGAAAAAAAAGCACAAATTCCACTGAGGTACTGAGCTGAACTGGCTCCCTGAAAGGTCTGACAAGTGGAGCGAGGCAGGAGACCACAGCTCAGCTCAGCTCAGCTGCATTTAGGGGCTCAAAGCAATGGCAGCCTGCTCTGTGCAGCACATGAGGAAAGATCGCAGCGCCTTCTGCAAGCCCTGCATGGACAGTTAACTTTGGCAGAGGGCAGGCATCACAGGCTGCAATGACAAACTGCTGCAGTGACATTCATACACACAGTATGTCTCTCAAAGCCTGTCCTTAACAGTCCAAGTCAGAAAAAGCCCCACCCCAAATCCTACTACCCCACACTGCTGGGGAGATCTGCCTTCCTTCCTGGAGAAGAAGGGAGACTCCAAAGTACACGTGTAACCAAATGTACGAGCAGCCACGTCCCTCAACACAGGAAACTGGCACTCTTGAGGCTCTCCTGAGCATGCAGAGAGAAGGCATGTGCCAGCAGGACACCGACTGCTTAAGAGGGCTTGGAAGCAAGAAGTATTGTCATCCTGGATTCGCGTCTAGACAAGATTTCTCCTGTTAGAAGTAGCCCAATCAAAATGGCCCAAGAGCACTAATGCCTGTGCTCATAGATAGATCAAGCTGCCATCCCCACCTGCAATCAGCAAAACCACCTTTGTGCTGGTGAGTGAGTCTTACAGAGAAGGCTGAGAATAAATCCAATCCTGTCTCAGCGCCCCTCACTCACAATATTTCATGTTTCCAGTTCTTGTAGCATGCCTGCTCCTGCACAGTATGATACCCCATTACATTAACACACACACACGTTGTATGTGCATGATATTAAAGGTGACATTCCCAGCAAATAAACATGACAGACTGCCATTGCTCTAGGCACCTAATTTAATTTCCTCTGGGATTTAAACCTTAGAAGCTCAAATTAAACAAATAGGCCTCACTCACTTTATACTTCAGAACTGAATCTAGAGTTTTCCTCTGATGCTGTTGACTGATCTTATCAACAGGACACTGCACAGAGATCACAATGATGAAGCAGCTTATTCCCTTCCTAAAGGAAAACAGAGCCCCACTGTTGTGCTGCAGCCATGGGAAAAGCTGACACAATTTGGAGGGCAAACGAAGCCATTCCATGTGCACTGAACAAGCCTCTTCTCCCATGAAATCTCTCAGCTGGTGCTGAGGAAGCAAAGGAGCAGTCCTGAGCAGGTGTCCTGGGTGCCTCAGCAGCCCAGTGCTCGCAGCCCTGTGTTTTCACAGCCCTGTGCAAACATTCAGCCTGCCGAAGCTGGTCACAGGGTGCAGCTCAGCCTGTGCAATGGCTGTTTGCAGTGTGAACAGTGAACGGCCCTGCCAGCCAGCTGCGAGTATCTGAAACAACTCCTTGGGTGCTGCGCAGTCCTGCTCGCACTAGGATCTCCTGGACCTGACCTAGAGAGGCCTGGACACGTGCTAAACCATTGCCAGCAGATCTGGATTCCATTTGCTCTGTGTTTTGTGGCACTGAGTCATGTTACAGATGCTCGGGAGATGACGACTAGCCAGAAGGTAAGTCCGTGTCTTCTATCACAGGTACCTACCGCACAACTGAGGTACAAAGTTTGGGCTCTCACCACTTCACTAACAGCTGTAAGTGTCCAGACATGTCCGGAACACCAGGCTAGGCTGTCTCATTCAGGTGGATGTGCTCAGGGAATACTTGCTGTCTCCCTCTCGTGGCAAGACTCACCTGAGCTTGCTGAAATCTGCTTCTTATCCACAGGGCTCACCTACGGGTCACCTGAAGGAGTTCATGTTGAAGCTTCCTGTGTTGAAGCTTTCATACCCACATCTGGCTGAGAAATCTGTATCGTGACTTGTTACAGGTACTCAGCTGCAGACATATGAAAACGGATGAAATCTAAAAGTGTACACAAGAGCATGGGGCTCCAGATGCGTTCGGTTGACTTTGAAAGCAACTGGTGCTTAGTAAAACATTAAAGACTTTATAGTCAGCTTACAGGTACCACCCCACAGTTAACACCCCATCTCTCACTACGGGGGTTCAACACTGCCATAAGGGATTGAAATTCTCAGGTCAGGAAAGGCTGCTGGGGACAGAGGTCACACCAATGCTGAATGCCTGGCACAGCCGGCAAGACTTTGATCAAGGAAGACTCTCAGAGGCTGAGCTAGAAATCCAGCTGCACCTCTGCCCAACTTAAGGAAACCTGCTTTGCCTAGGGCAAGACACAAGCAAATGGCCCAGCTACACTGAAGCAGAAGCTTTCACTGATAATACTCAATTTTCTTGCCTACCTAGGAAAAAAACAAACAATCACACACTTTGCCCTAGTGCTCTGTTTGCATTAAACACTGCAAGTTGCTTTTCTAGCAGGTTTGTCAAAGAAAGGAAGCCATGTTTTATTAGTTCTGGACTTAGCACAGAGTTGGCTTGTGTGTCCGGCCAGAGAAGGTGAGGACACATTGCTATAAATCCCTATGTAAACCACACCAACCCTTCTAAGAAACTGTTCATCCATTGGGTGCTATGCCTGGAACAGGTGGAACAGTTGTATCCTAAGCCAAATCATCTGCTACATCTGCAAATACCCAGCAACTTTTACGAGTCCTTTGCCCTGAAAATGTTTCAGCTTAATTCTTGTTGTCAGCACAGCAAAAAGTTAAGTTAAAGTGTGTCAACCTTTCCCACTGAAATTTCCACCAATAAAAGCCCCTGATGAACCATGTGTTGTGCCACAGGTCCCCCCAGCCCACCTCTCTGCTCTCTCCTTGACCTGGCCTCCTCTGTACTGCTTTGCTCATGCTGCAAGTGGTTCAGGGCAGAGGCCTTGTCACATCATTGTTCTATGTCAGACCAGCCCTGACACTGTCTGAAAAGGCCACCTTGCTGCCTGAATCCATCACAGCTCTCACTACAGCATCAAAGGTACCGGTATTGCAACAAACACCTCTGATGGGAAATTCCACTGCTGCTCTTCCAGGAGATTCACAACCCTCCTTGTAAAGGAGAAACATCCACTCACAGATGCCTCAGAGACCCTATTGCTTCACACCATGATGTTACAATCCCAGAAGAGGAAGTATAGGATGACACTGAAAGATTTTGACCTTGTGGGATCTTTTAATGACATTCCCAGTCACAAGGCTGATCCCGAGGACCTGAGCTCCTCAGACTCCAGACTGATGAGATCCATCATGCAGACAAGGCTTCTTTGATTCAATACAAAAATTTGGCTCAGTTGGGGAAAGGGCTGGCAAGGGAGCCAAGACAAGAGGCAAATCCAATTCTTTCAGAGAGAACAAGCAAACGAAGAACAGGCATTTCAAGGAATGCACTAAGTGGGTGGAAGACAACCTACACAAAGTAGCCAAAATGTAGTTTGAGTGGCAAGGGAGGGGCATTAGGTGGCAGGATAGACAGTCAAGTCAGATTAAGAAGGATGAAAGAACCTGACTCATCCAAAACTAGCCTGGACAAAGAACTAGAGAACATACTGCAGGAGAGTTGACATTGGGAAGATCATCATATTCTAACGGTGCATTTCTACCCTAGACTAAGTGTCTCCCAGTGTCTCATTCAGCTGTGAGAGAGAAGAACACAACGGGATAATGCAGTAAGATTTTGGGAAGTGTTTGGGGCACACGATAAACTCACTGCAAAACTGCTAGCTTCGATTTCTAAGACCTCCTCAAGAATTTGGGGGAAGTCACTCAAAAGATTCTGAAAAAAATTTTCATGAGTAGACACATAAAACTGCTTTGGAGAAGAGCAGGCTGTAGTTGTACACAACCCAAACCAGCTTGTGGGTGTTGTCCTTAAACTCACCACGCTAGGAATAACACATTTATTCAAGTGTGGGAAGACCAAAAATCAAACCTATGTCTTGAAGAGAGGACATGACCCATAGCTACCACTTACAAGTGAGCATCTTGAGCATCAGAGTAGCTCTTTCAAACATTGCTTTGAACCTCTGTTGCTGCCATTATGCCAATGTGTATAAATGATTTAACATGTGGTCGAGCAGAGAGAAGAACCAGATGTGCTCATTTCCAGGGGAATGTCCTGACTCTACCGGAACAAAGTCATTCTCTTGTGCACTCTGTGACTAATTCAGTGTTTTATATGATGTGGAACAACTCCAATTGGAAGAGCTGAGGAAGAACCAAAATACCCTATAGTTGTGGTGCCCATAAAGCAAAGAAGTAGAAATAGGGGTTCAAATTAAAGGAAAGAAATAAAGTATGAGTTTCTCTCCCTTAAATATTGATTAGAGAAGGCAAACTTCTAACAACTCCAGTCTTATTCTGCAAAACTAGATTTTTTTCCTGTTTTTATTGAAAAAAACTTTCTTATTTCTGGTTTCATTCAACATAAAAGGATTTTATTTCAGCTTTTGGTCTCTTTAAGGCTTTTGTTTCAGCAAGAAAAACTGAAAATATTTAAAGATTGGGCTCAGTCTGATCTTCTTTCCCAGATTTTTCACTTAGGTTGCCAAACCAAAAGAATGGATCGTCCCCCATGACCCTGCTCACAGTAATCCCCCCTCTGCTGTGACTGCCAGCATAGATGGTACATGTTGATAGCTCCTGCATGCTGGATGCTTCCCACAGCTTCCATGTACCTATCCTGCCTACAGGCACATTTAACATTTTCTATGAGAGGTTTGACCTTGCTGTCCTAAGCCTCAACTTATTTTTCCATGCTGGATGCCTTGTTTTTGATTTTTTTCTAAAGGTTTTTAGGGAAAAAGGAATCAAGAGAGGTATTTTGGAAAAAGTGGATTTTGACAGTACTAGCAAAATCATATGGTAATTTTGTTGGCATGAGAACTACCCCTTACGAAGAGGGTGATGAAGATTAGCAAACAAGTGCTCTGGAGGACAAGGGAAAGCCTTTCTCCTGAACATGAAAATACTTGGCTAAGTCAGAAGTCTCTGAAAGTACTGTTTGCCCATAGCTTTTATGAGAAATGAAGAGTCCGTCTTCATTGAGTATGTCCCAGCCCAAGGCACTTCTGCCCCAAACACAGGGCAGAGGCAGGTAGCTACGGAGTGATTTTTTCTCTGATCATTCCTCTGAGAAGTGAGCAATTGCTATGTCACCAGGCACATCAGGACTAATGGCAGGGAAACGCTCCAGCGCTCTCAGTGTTTCTGCTGGAAGTAAGACCACGTGGAGGAGGAGGAGAAAGAATTTTCCAACTTGAATGAAGGGGAAGAGAAGAAAGCAGAGATGGGCCAGGATGAGGGGAAGACAGAGACACAGAAAAACAGGATGAAGGGCAGTTCAGATGCCAAAGCTGGGGACAACAAAGGGCAGGGAGACTGGGGAACCCCATTTCCACAGCCTTAACATCCACATGCTGTCAGATAGACACTGGGAACCTACTGGCATGGGAGGCGAGAAAAGAGGGCCCCCCAGGAGTGCCTGGTGCAAGAGGATAACATCCCACCTTGCTGTGAGCTCTCCAGCTCACTCAGAGACACTCACCTTATGCTGAGAATCAGGGGGTGCCAAGTGACAATGATCCATAACCTCCACCTGCCTAACAGGATTAGTCCCAAACCCAAGTAAATTACCTGGAAAAAATACCCTCTGCACTCAGAGACGACTAACACTGAGCATACAAAGCTTTGGAAATTGCTGCACAGAGACTATGCCACACTAATTTGGCCCTGGCACATGTCTGCCTCACGAAACAAATCTGTAAGCACAGGATCACCTGCAGTTTTTCTCTAGCAAGACTTCTGCCCTGCTCAGTCCTCAGAATGGTTCTGCTCACTGAATGCAGCACTAGTCATCATTTCTTTTCATTATCATTCAACTTGGTCCCCCATTCTCTCCTACTCTCTTCCTCTTTATTTAGTATGCTCCATCCAATTACTGCCAGCATGGATAACACTGGAAGTAGCTAATCTTACTGTCCACCACTCTCTCAACCTCTGATGTGCTTGGCCTCATATTTCTGCAAGGCAGGGAAGTGCTCCCCTCCATGCAGCAGATGAAAGATGGAGGCTCAAGGAAGCAGAGACTTAAAAGTCACTGAGAAAACCTGCAATCTGCCCAGGCTGACCATGGGTCTTTGACCATGGCTCCCAGGCTGAACCCCTGCCCCAAAGAAATCCTTTCTCTCTCCTGACCTGCAAGAACAAATTTTAATCTCTTCCTGAAATTGTTTCTGGTGTTCATCTGTGGAGCTGGAATGCCTGGCAAGCACTGAATTCATTACATTCTTCACAGGATGACTGGAAGAACGTTCTTCTGAACAGATATAGGAAAATGAGTGAAGAAAAAGTTGAATCTGAATGTCTACTTCTTGTGAGTGTCCATCTCAAGACTTGCAGATCCCTGTTTTCCAGTCCACTTAGCCCTCTGGAGCACGAGAGTATCCAGAAGGGAATTCCTCCTGACCTCCACCTGTTGCTGGGAACACAGATCAGACCTCAAGTCTTGAGCTGGGCATCCAGAAAATGAGGAACACAAAGTCACTTGCCAGGTGAGAAAATTTTAGCTTAAGACTCTGGAATAGCACTGAGAAAGAAAAGAGTAGTAGAGGCAGGAAAAGGACCCAATTCTCCAGGGCAACATTTAATAGGCTTCACTGTAAGACTACTCTGATTTTTCTTCAATTACCTGCCTCATTCATTACAAACTTTCCAATTTTAACAAATAAACAAAGTGGAAGTCCTATAGGCAAAAGTCTACTTTACTCCACGCTCCTGATTCATCCCCCAAACACATTGCAGTGAATGAGGCAGGCACACTGTTAAAAATATGTATGATCCTTCAATTAGATATTGCATTGAAATACACATGTGTACCAAGGGTAAGGCTAAAGTGCAGAGGTATTTCTTACGTTTTGTGTGCTAGATTTTGCAGTTAATGAGGACTCTTTAACTATAGGTTTGTTTCTGCTGCACTGTATTGACTTGTATGTCAGAGTCTGCAGCAATATCTGATACGTAACATGTACGGTGCACATGATCAAAGACTTGAATGTCATCTTCTTGCCTAGAACAATGACTGCCTAAAGCAGCAGGAGCAGAAATTATCTAAAGGTAGAGTTAAACAAACCTCCTTCTCCCCTCTGGGGAGAGTAAGCAGTCCAGGTGAGCAAGGCAGGAGGGGAGAACAGCCTGCTTTGTGCTAGACGGGCAGAGAGCTCCGCATAAAAGCAGAGGAGCTTTGCAGAAGCATGTCCTGACTCCCATCACTAGAGACTTAATGATGGTAATTCCCAAAGGATGATGCATGCTGACAGGCTTTGACACAAACTACCCCAGGATAATATTAATATGTATTAAAGGCTCAGGCAACTTTATTGGGACAGGCTTGATCAGTAACACATTTCAACAGAGCGTCTCTATCATCTGTCGGAACAAAAGTAAGGGAGGGAGAGAGAACACACGCACAACCTCACCTTGCTTTGGGAATGTTTTAGAGACAAACAAGGTCAATCTGTGATGAATTGCACACTTGGCACAGCTCAAACGTTGGACCAAGAGCCTTGGACGCTCCACCACAAATACGAATGTCACTGTGGGGCATTTATGTTGCAGTCTGTCTGCATGATCAGCATCCTTAACCCTCCACCATAGGGCCAGACACCTCCTGCACAGCCCTTCCCTGTGCATCTGGAACATCTACCCCTTGGAAAGCAGAGGAGAGGTGCTTAGGAGGCAATGTGGAGGCTCTGCAGCCACAGCACTGGGGGAAGGGGGAGTGGAAGAACGAACCACAGAAGCCTTTGATCATGTGTAATGTTAATTCAAGTGTTACACATCAGAGACTTTGCCACAGTAACTAGCATATAAACAGGAGTCTAGTGTTAACAAGGAGGACTTCTTGAATATGTTTGTACATTTCTGAGTTAAAGCAATTTCCCTATTCAACAATACATGACACAGTGGAAGGAGTTCAGAAATAAACCAGCCTAACATGCTTAGACCTTTAATATAATTTAGCTTCTTAGAACTAATTAAATGTTACTTAAATGAAAAAAAAAAATTCCAAGTACTTGGGAAAGGTGCCAATTTGACAGCTCTGGAGAATGAAATAATCTAATCATCCCCAGAGCATGGGCAGCAGCAAGACAGGCTTCCCCTACTAACATGCCTCAAACGTGACCTGGAAAGACTGTTGATACAAATGGGGTGTACAGTCTCTGCGGTCTAATGACTCCTTACTTTTTCTGCTGAGAATGCTAAAACGGTTCCCGCTGAGTACCAGCTGTGGTGGTGATACGGACACCTGTCTGGTTGGAATGGTGCTGGGACCTGCCAAACTCCTGTCATCTGCTAACCCTCCACTGGAGCCCAGTGACTCCCAGCTCATTGCTCAGCCTGGGCAGTGGGGGCTGATAGACAGCAGCTCTCCGGCCTGTCCCACCTTGGACACGCTCCACTCCAGCCCACAAGATGTAAACAGGAGGTACTGTGTTTAGTCTGCAGGTTTGGGCTCTCACTGCACCAAAGCTCAGACTCAAGAGAAGTTAGTCTCTGGCTGCTGCAGAGTTGAGGTTGGGATTTTTCAGGCTCTTATTTCTACCCTAAGATAGGGGAAAAGTCCAAAGGAGGAAAAGTCTGCCATGTCTCCTCTTCTCTGCAGTTCCTCCATTTACTTGTCTTTGCAACATGCCCCTGCATTGCAGTAATGTGCTTTCAGCCACCAGTTCTCCTTGGAGCTCCTTGCTGTGCCTGGGGTCCCAAGCGAGGGAGGAGGAACATCCTCTCTGGGCCTTGCCGTGAAGGCTCAGTAGGGCTTGCCAACTCAGCCAGCCCAGCCTGCAATGGACTAAACCAAACATAGCTCGCCTCCTTGGAAATTCTATGCACCACAACTTCTTTTACTTCTGAAGCAAAGCCACATGAACCTCTCCCTCCCCTGCTCCCAACACCAAAAGGAACGGCTGAGCACGGATCAAGTCTTCTGTGGCAGACTAAGCCAAGAATCTCAGACACTCCCACATCTCACAACCGAGTGCTACTCCTGTTGTCCCAGGCTGCTTTTAGCCTCCCTTCCTCCTCGCTTCAGCCTGTCCTCCTTTGTACTCAACACAGGACAGGGCAGGGGCCAGCGGCAGAGCTGGTCATGTCAGACAAGAAGATCCTACACGACCTTGTGTAGGAGGCAAGTGAGGGAACTTGCTTCTCCCTACCATCTGAGCCAGCAGTTCTTCACCTTTCCATCCCGCCTACTCCAAAAATCTTACACATTTTTCCGCACCAAAATAAGAGACATGAAAACAGCCAAGTTCATAAGGGTTAACATGTCTGAATGGTGACATAATTATTGCCATTCTTCACTGTTTAGAGGTTACCTGACTACTCTACACATCGATATATTTCGAGATGTGATGTAAATGCAAACAAACACTCATGTTTAGAGTTAACACAGTCACAAGATCTTGTGTTTCATGTGTTGGCAAGTACAGGAACCAACAGCAAATGACCCACCCTTAAACCTGACTCTGCTGTTAATCATTACAGGAGCATTGCACTTTCCAGTCAGAACAATCAAAGCATGCAGGCTCTTTGAAAATCCTTACACACGAGATGGTTCTGGCCGAGATCAGCTCCTTTACAAGTCATACAGATTCCAAGGTATGATGTCCTCCAGACATATGAATGCAGGCTGCAGAATGCCTTGCAAACAAGTCATTGGAAGGCTAACTGCAACACTGCAATGCTGAAACATCCCCCTGTCTTCAAAACAGAAGGGGAGGCAGGAATGCCACAGTTACAGTTAAGGCAGAGACGTACTGCACACATAGTCCCTCAGAAATGGGCTTTTCTGCATGAACACATTCCCTCAAGCTTTTTTTTTTTCAGAATATGCTTACAACCATAAGAAATTCAAGAGTAGAATAGTGCTACACTGTCAGATCATTAGTGCATCAGTGCTCTAGGGCTGACCCTCAACTCCAAGTAGATGGGGATTTTCCAGGGAAAATCTGTGACACTAAAAGCATGTGGGTGCAAAAAATGTGTGGGTGCTTCAAGCAACCACAGGCTTTTGTCAAAGAATCAATAGAAAAGAGCTAAAACTGAAAGGCATTGCTCTCTGTGCTGCTGTTCTGTTAAGGATGATGTCAAACTGAGATCTTGGCTCTGCAGGATCACAGTCCCACAGCTTTCTAGCTCTTCCGCCCTGGCTCCATTCTTGTTTAGGTCATTCCACTCTGCCTCCCCAAATTCCTTTCTGGAAGAAATCAAGAATAAATACAGCCTGTAAAGTGTTCACTGACTTCAGGAAATGGATACTACTGTATTCACAGATGATTTCTGAATTTTCCAGTCAATTATCAATTTGAGTTCCACTAATATAAATAGCAACATTTCACCATTATTTTTTTGAGGCCATAATTACTGAAAATATTGTGCAAGAGCTATGAGAGACGTTGCAGCAGAAAATACAGGTTTGTTACACTTTTAAACAACATAAACCCTTAGCAAGATAATTTTTAAGTCGTAGTAAAGGAGAAAAGGGGAAAAACACAAGGCAGGCTTTCTCACTTGTAACCAAGGTCCGTGGGCTGCATAGGGGTGCTCCTCTGTAGCAAAGGCTCCTTCTACTCCCGTTGATACAAATGTGATTGCTGTATCTCCTGTAATACTTTTATATGTAAAGTGCCGTCCATGTAAGAGCCTTCCCCTGGGGAATTAAACACATGTGCATGAGTTGAGAGGGTGTGCACAGCATTCAACACGAGAACAGAGATACATCACTATTGTTTCTGCCATCAGCATGGGAAACTATTTTGAAGGCAGAAAATATTTATTTTTCAGGAATATAAGAATGATTTGCTCCAAAAAGCAGGTCATAAGCCTCCTTCTGAGGTAGAGAGCTACCTCTCATCTTCCCCCTTAATCTCAGGACCTTGTTACAGAGCTAGAATACATCTAAATCCCACCTCATGCCTATCCCCATGATGAGGTGCTGATGTATGTAAAGGCAGGGGACTGCCAGTTTCCAGAAAGATGGAAACTACAGAAGAGAATCCAGACTCCACATCGTGTGGGAATGTGAAGATGCATTTCTAAGAAGGCTTATTGCTGGGGCCAAACTTACCTACTGTGACAAAACCTAGTAATCAATTGCCCTGGTGCTTGACAAATGTCACCTGTATTACTTAAGCAAATGCCTAGAAAACACACATACATGACCATCTACAGTATCACTTCCCTTTTTTCATTCAATGCACGGGAAAATCATGGCTCTGGTATTTCGGCTCAGAGCATCTGTGACACCCATGCACGGCTTCTAACATGCAAGAGGGAAAATTTCAGGTAATGTATTTAGTGCCTACCAGAGTCACAGCTGCTTGATGAGTTACTGCTGGTCAGATGAGCTAACTGATCAGGACAGATTGTTCACACATTTGTGATGTAAAATAAAATATGTTTGCGTTAACTTTCCCATTGGTTTCTCAACAGGCCCAGGCAAGTGTGCACCTGCTGCTGATAACCCTGATACTACCAACATATAACTCATTAAGCTAAAGTAACTCAATCACCTACGATCATTTGTCTTGACCCAACAGTTCATCTTTATCTTAAGGACTAGAACATTTGAACAGGAATTTAAAAAAAAATAAAAAAGCTGGCTGAAATCATGGAAAACTAGAAGGCAGTGATATGCACAGACTGAACCTTCAAAAGACAACGTGTAGAGTATGCACACAATGTGTTGCTCCTTCAGTCATGTAACATAATTTGTCTAAAACCCACACTTGTATGAATAAACTGATTGCAAACAGGTTTTGCACAACCACTTAACTGAGTCTGTAGGTCAGAATGAATAACTTAAGGGATTTCTATGACAGAGTATGTTAAGACATCCCTTCTTTATCACAGAGTTGCTAGCATTAGACTAATAAAAAAACCCCTATACTAACTCTGTCCTGCTTCAGCACTCAAAAGACACTGGAGGACATAAAAAGAATGAGAAACAATCTGAACATGATGAGCACAGAATCATGCAAAGAATCATCTGTTTCTAATGTGTTTTGGCAAAATATCTAAGCTCTGGCCTTTACAGACCCATTGCATGCATGTCTGTATGGTGAAACAATGCCACAAGGCAAAAGCAACATGTTAGCACAGGCTGGGGAGGAGGATGGCTTCACTCACCTTAGACAGAGGGGGATGAGCGCTCCGGACTCCTGGTTAAATTTCAGGTGCACGCTCTCCAGCTGTCTCGTGCGGATCAGCTCATGAGGAATGATGGCTGCTGAGCTCTCACTTTCCAAACTGTCCTTACGGCTTCTAATAGGACAGACAAAATGCACGTATTTAGGATTCTGGTACTGTGTGCTATTTTGACTGCAAATATTGAAGGACACGGGAAAAAACTGTTACAAAGACAAAAACACATCTGAGTTTTCACCACTCCTGCAGAGATACAGCCTCACACAGACTACCAGTCCCAGTATGCAGCTCTTCACCTTGATTTGACAACCAAGCATCTGAATTGATGCACACACGGTGCATCTCTTTCCAGTATAAAAAAAATTAATTTTCTGGAAAGAACTGCAGCAAAACTGAAGTCACCAAAACTCCAAACACTACAAAATGGTTTGGAAGAATTAGCAGGTGTGTCCCCCCTCCTGCTTTTGCTTTATCTTTGGGATTTTTCAGGCAGTTTTCTGCAGGAAAGAGTAGTCTAGTCCTTCGTGCCTTTTTTTGCACAGTTCAAACAAAAGGATTTGAGATCTCCCGCTTCCACCAGCACCAAGCGCAACAGCCAAAAGACAGACTCTCCATGTGACAAGTAGGAGATTCACAAATTCTTTTTCCTTGTATGTTGGGCTGCTTTAAGACAATGGTAGCTTTGCTTTCTTATTCCTTCATTTCTGCAAGACCAGCATATTCTGAAGCTACAACAAGGTTATGTTGTTACACGATTAGGAACTTTGCCAGACCAAATCCTCTAGATAATAAAATGATCTATCTCAAAATACTTGACCATAAACACTTTATATGTTCAAAGAGCATCAGCATGATCCCTTACTTGAGAGTCTGGAACAAAGAATAAAGGACAGGATGGGTTATGACTTTAACGGATGACATGGACTGATGAGAAGTGTCTGATAAGTGATTTATATTTTTGTCACCTGGCATTCCACAAGAATTTAACAGAGGTAAGACTTTGTTAAGATAGTTTCTACAGTACAGAATTGCCAGAGGAGAGGGACAGTGTAAGCAGGAGGGCACTGAGATTCCACATTGCAATGTGCCTCCATCCTGCCACAAGGACCAAAAGCCAAACAAGGCTATCAAGCTGTGGCTCCATTTGAGAACACTGTTAAAACAAGCCTGGATCCTTCCTCCATCCAAGTTGAACTGTCTTTAATGTACATCTGGAAATGATTGTAAAGAATCAGCTTCACCCTCACGAGCTGACCTAGATGACACCTTTACTTGATTTTACCTTTGAGAGCTGTCCCAAAATTACTCCTATCAACCACACACATAGTAGTGCAATTCAGTGTGAATTACAGTGCAGATCAGCCAGTTGCTTCTGCCAGGTCACCTAGTCCCAGGTGAGCCCTTCACCCATGCTGCTGATCTGCCCCCTCTGAGACAGCTAAACTCTGATATTCCATGGTCCAACCTGCAAATACACTGCATGGCCAGATCAGAGACATGCAGATAAACGATATCAGAGCAGTTCAGCTCTCTGCAAGATAAAAACTGTAAAACATGTCCCATCTTCTGCTTTAGCAACACAAAAAAGTAGTAATGGATCCAGCAGGGACATGGTAGGTCAGGATACAGCTTATGCACAGGGTGGGCTGGTGGACTGACAGTCAGCAGAGTGTCAGTTTAGTGGGTTAACCCTGAAGCAAAGACACAACATGCTTTGTAGTCTATGTGTGGCACTTAAAGTTGTGTTTAATCTACTTCAGCAAACATTTTATAGCTCTTTCTAGGTGGGGTCTTCAAAGAGTGGAGCATTGGAGCAGGCCAGCATTTTTCAGGCTGATTACCTGAGAAGTGCAGTTACAGTTGATTAATGATCAGTTGACCTTAAGCTAAGCTTTGTCTCAACTTCCTTATCAGATCTTATATACACAGTGAGCTGTGGGAAAGTCAGCCTGTGGTCTACAGCTTCCAATCATTCATTTATCAGCCCCTACCAAAAGGGTCAGCCATTAGCAACGCATGATTTTCAAGCAAACCATAAACTTGCACTCCTAAATGCAGTTCCAGAGCTTAGGCACTGTGGAGTGGGATCAGGAGTTTTACAGCAATGTTACTCCTACAGACAAGAGACTGTGCCCTGCTCACCCGGACTGCCTAAGCATGCCAGCCATGGGGACATCCCAGAACAGCCTCACAGGCAATCCATGGTGTAAGGTTTGTGCTTCAGCAGGACAGAGAGCTGCAGGACATCTCTCCACACCCCTGGGCTCCAAATCCCTCTGAGCTGAAGGTGGGTTTTTATGTTTCCACCATGCTAACCAGTACAGCTGTGAGCACAATTGGGGCTGCAGTCCAGAGGGGAAACAGCCTCCAGTTGTTAATGCAATAATAAGAATGACGACAATATTCTGGAGGCAAGGGGCAAAGCTTTCTGAGTCCTATTAAAACCAGCAAATGCTGTTTGTCATTGCATGCTCAAGAGAAGATGTTGACTAATGTGTAACTATCAAATGGAACTGTCATGACTTTAGGGCTGTCAATAATTATGACTTCACATTAATAAGTAACCAGCCCTTCTGTCAAAAAGGTGAAGCAAAATGGTAGTTAATACTTTGAATGACATGAAAGGATTAATCCTTTTGACAAAATTTTTCCAAAATATTCATACTCTGTGCCTCTTGTTTCCCTTCAGAGGAGCTCACACAATTTCAGGTATTTAAAATTAAGGGTGAAACTCCAATAACAGAAATCAAATAACCTTCTGTCTAAGGTAGACCTTTCTAAACAAGAATTGTGTATTGTGGACTGCACATAACGCATCAGGAGGCCATCACTTTCAGACTCGGAAAAATGTCGCATGACATGAGGACTCAGAAAGATCCATTAAAATTCTCTCTTTGGGATTGGAAATGCTTGTCCTGACCCTTCCAAAGGGTGATAGCCTAGATGAAGGGTCAGCAGGACGTCTAGGTTGTTATTAATAAAAAGCTCATGTCCTAACACACATTGCCATCCACAGCTTGTAGTTTTCAGACTCAGAAAAAAAATGTAGAAAAAGTTTGCTTTCTAACACTAACATCCCTGGTTTTACGATTGTCAGTTACCCGTAAGTCTTTGCTTCCTCCACCCCATCACCAAATAAATCAGCAGCAAGAGTCAGTGGAGTTTTACTTGTTATGACTAAGATCTAGCTGACTATCACGCAAAATGCTGCAAACTTTGTCTATTCCAGATTTAATACTTTGTCCAACCCCCACAAAAAAAAATTCATGTTTCTCAGTGTCCAGAAAAAACAACTCTGCAAAAGCCAGGGCTGCTGCATTAGGAAAGGCAGCAGATTTAAATGGAAGCAGCATGCCGGAAATGCCCCAGTTTAAAGACTGCACATCTAGTGTTTTGTGAAACTGGAGGGGAGTTGGAGGAGATTAAAGCGCATTTCCCTCTGATTGGGAGCTTGTGGGAGGTGTAAACGTGGGCAGTTGTCAGATTAATTCTTTAGATGATTACATTCTTTTTGTTTCTTTAAAGCTGTTTGTAGTTGGGTTTGATGTCTCCTGTTCTGGGCAAGTGTATTGCTGCAGTTACCAAGGTGACTTTAGCTGACTTTCAACTATTTTTTCCAGCTTCAGTTTCTACCAGTAGTCTGCTTCTGGGTGGAGGAGAGAGGGAGGAAATTATGTTTGTTGTTTTTTTGTTAAGTCTCATGAATGCTGATTAACATGAACTTAACCAAAGCCATATTTGATTCTGTTTTCTCTTTTTCTGAGAAAGAGAGGGTGGTCAAGCCATAGCAAAGGTGTCCAGTGTGGCCTGCAGCTTCCCCAGATCTGTCAAGAGGGGGAAAGGGACTGAGGAGACTCGACGTCCCAGTGTGCTGTGCTCCTTCTTGATGTGAGAAGGCCACACGCTGGAACCTGTAGCCTCCCGGGGGCCTTCTCTTTGTATTAAAGATGAGGGTGGCTGCAACCTGCTTAATTTGATGCCAATTAGCAGCAGCCTGTGGGGATCCTGGAAAATCGCCAATGCAATCACTGGGTTGCATAAAGTTTGGATGTCCTCTCCTTATAAGTCATGTTTATAGCAACCCCTTCTCAAGCAACCACTGGCAGTTATTTTATGGGATTCAAGAATAACCAGGTTGATCGGATTAAGAAAGGTTTATTTATTCTTGTATTTGCGTTTCACTTTATGATCAGAGCGCTTGATCTCATGGATCTGTCAAGGAAGGAAGTCTCAGTTCCCCTCCAAGCTCTGTTGCTGATATGGAGCATAATTTTGCTGCATTTCCAAGCTACCCTCCCAGGTATCGAAATCACAGAGGACATGCTGTTGGAAGCCGGCCACGGCAGGGGCCCTTTCCAGGAGTGGGCGCCCACTGTCTCACTGAAGTTAATTTCTGTCATTGCTCCTTGCTACCTCCATATAAAATTCAGTACTGCGAGTTAGCAAATGCAAACCATCAGTGCAGGCTTACACAGCTGGGAGAGAAAGGTCGGGCCACTTTTCCTTTCTTCCCCTCCCGCCCACCCCCTTCCACTCCCCCTTCTTCCCTTTCCAACCGTGGCTATTTCAAACCTCCTCGCTCCCTCATGAAGATATGGTCAAAGATCACTTAAGTGCCAACAGTCTTCCAGCCTCTTTCCCACAGTTTCCCCTGAAGGGCAAACCAGCAGCTGTGGGAAAGAGCCTTAAGCACCTTGGCAAACAGCATTACAGCACCCGTCAGGAACGCACAGAGGCAAGTAGAGAACTGGGGAGGACATGGTTACACAGTTCCTGCCACAGCCACACTGAGACAAGGCTACCTCGAGCACTCGGACTTGGGTGCTCCTCAGCAGGGTTAAACAGGATGGTGATGATGTTCTGTGTGCATTTCCTGCCAGGGAAGGGCTGCTAGGACAATGCCAGTAGCAACAATCTTCTTGCCACTCACATATCCCTTTGGAAAGCTGCATAATAACTACTGTCAGAGCTTGCAGGGGCCAGACTGTTCTAGGACCTGCAGCTGAAGTGGAATGGAGAGATTTAGGCTGTGCCACTGGCACCCTGCAGACTCATGAGCAAAGTCAAACAGCTCTTTTATGCTTCAGGTTCTCTGTCTGTAAAACCGAGACATTTTTCCACGTAGGGACGTTGCAAGGATTAAGTCAATGTTTGCAAAGCACTTTTGGATTCTTAGATGGGGAAAGCTATGAAGGAGTGCAAATTATTAGCATGGTGACTGCTTTGCACTTCTCCTGACACTGGTTTTCCAGATATTTACTTTTCTAGTTTGCAATCTTGTCACCCACCACTCAGCCTCACACTAAGACACTCCCTAAAGTATATTGCCTCCCCCCATTCAGCATTCCTGACTCAACCAGGACACCACTGAATGGCAAACCGATGAGAGAGCATGCCTAAATAAGCAGGACTGGATTGGAAACTTACTGCTTAGTGGTTGCAGAATCAGAAAGCCTAGCCAGAACCAGACAGCTTCAGAGAATGCTGAAATGCTCCTCTTTATGTAAAGTTTGCCTCCAAGAATTGAAGACAGGAAACCAGCTACAAAGACAACAGCTCCCCTCCGCCCAAATAAAGCAGAATGAAAATCCAGTGCAACTGGGAGAAGCAAAGTGCAGACTTGCCGTCAAGAAAAACCTACATTTTGGTATTACCGTCAGAGCTTCCTCAGAAATGCTGCTCAGATGGAGCTTGTTAATGTGCATTAACCCAATGCTGCTTCCTGACAGGAGATATCCATGTGCCCTATTTACCACAGGAGCAGCGGACTCCAGCCCTGGAAGCAGTGCCACTATTACTCATGTGCTCCAAACCAGGCACATCATGTGACAGTCTGGGATTATCCCAGGAGGAATTCTGGAGTGACACAACTCCTCCCTCTTCCCACGAGGGAAGGGCAACCACCTGAGGTGCTCAGAGTGTAGTGCTCCAGCAGGTCACTGCCAGGACAGTCCTGCCAGCCCCACCTGCCGGAGGGTTGTTCCCTACTCTGTTTGCCAGGAACCTGCCTTCATTTCCCTGCACAGCTGGAAACTGTTCAGGGCTGGATGGAATTAGCACATGGCTACAGGGCTACCATATGTTCAGGTTTCCCTAGGCTCAACCTGTCTTTCTGCCTAGAAATTGAATGCAGATGGGATTTGAGGTCTCTGTGGGTCCCTGGAAAAATGACCACCATACATAAGGGACCAGCACAAGCACAGTTACCTGGGAAATCCCAGACAGAAATATGAGAGTCAGGCATGTGAACCACACCACTTAATCCTTCTTGAGAAGGGGGAGAGTTATAAACAGCAGAGACATGATGGAAAAGCCTTATCAAAGTAATACAAACTTGGGAGACCCTTTTCTGTCACTCAAACCTCATGTTCAGACACTGGGGTGTGCGTGGGCAATACCTGAATTCTGGCACAATTAAATCCAACAATTACAGATAATTTTAGCTTCAACACATGCTGTAATGCAGTGTGCTAGCACTAGGTTTCTACTCCATGCCTCAACTCACAGTAGAACAGTCTGAGTCAGCCAAGAGGCAGAAAAACATCAATTTCAGCACTGCTGCATGATCAAGGGGGCCCTTGAGGGGTGGAAAAGGTCAAGAATTCCCCTATCCCAATACTGGCTCTCACTGCAACTTGGCAAATTAACTCTGCTGTCCTAATCTGTAACATGGAGATACTACTCACCTACCGCACAGGAGAGCACAGAGCTAATTACTAGGGACAACCAAAGACTTGGCCCCAGAAATTATTACATCAAGAAATTAAATACTGATCGAAGCAAGACTCCACAAGTGCCACTGAACTTTGACATCTGGAGCTTCCAGCCCACTGAGGCCTTGACAGCAGCAGTGTTTAGTCTGACATTTAAGCATTCCCTACGGGTAACAGTTCTCTGTATCCAACAAGAGTCAATCTGCACGATTCAGGAGACAGGGAGCCTTGCCTTCCTGTGTGTTACAGCAGCACCTACTAAGCTGATGGGTCCTAAGAAACAAACAATGCGCCACTGAAACGCACACTGGTATTCATACACGTCTTATTTTTCCAAGTGGTAACTGAGAGTATTCGGTTACCTATGTTCAAAATGATTAGTTGTGTTTCCAAAGATTAATTTACATGTTCTTTTGTTAATACGTACGAACTGATTTAATGGCTGCTTATGAACTGAGCCAACAGTCATTTTGAGAAACAGATGTCCAATGCAGTTTTAAGCTTTAAGTGTGCTTTTATTCATATCCTTAGGAGAAAAAGGGCTACACAGTCTACAGTAATAACACTAATGAATCAAAGTACTACAGCTGCCCAGCAGGGTTTTGACAGAAACCAGCTTTTTCTCAAAGGAACTTTTTTTTAGGACTCTGGGACAGTGAACAACTGGTAATATGCATGCTTAACATGTAAGTATGTGCTTTGCTGGAGCCAAAACACTGAATCAAGCCCTATCTGCAACCAAACAATGTGAGGTTTTTGCATAAGCATTGGAAACTGTAACTATACAAAGACTGGGAAATCTATACGGAATCTGGATCCTCTACATTTTATATAAATAAATATTCAAAAGTTTGAGTGTTTCTGATACTATTTGTGATGCTGAATGCAGAACAGGTTGTCTGCTTTAAACCTTGATAGCTTATAGTGTGTGGGTGGTAGGGTTAGGATAAAAGAAAGGGAAGAAAGATACTAGGAAAGCAGTTGGTGGTTGCAAATCCATGATAAATAAACAGCACATTCCTCTTCTGCACAAAGCTTTAGAGTCTGTGTCAGACTTTAACATCCTACTGTCAGCTGGGTGCAAATTTGACAGCCTGGGGTTCTGCAGTGCTCCCTATGGAAAGCAGATTTGAAACAATTTGCCCTGCCCCAACAGAGTGTTTCTGTCAAGTTCCTGAAGAACTTCTAATGCTCCAGTTATTCACAGGCTCCTTGCAAAGAACCACGGGTTTGATATTTTATGATCTGGTGTGTACAGTGCAGGATATGATTACACACAAGCCTGCTTCCCATCAGCCAGCACCTCGTAATCATTAACATATTTATCCTTGTGGTGCCTCAAGAAGATGACATTGTTATTAGTCCCATTTTATAGATTCAGAACTGAAGCTCAATAGCTAAATGACTTGCCTTTGATTACCCAAGATTTACAGCAAAGGACAGACCCGAGTCCCAGCCCTACCAGGCCCAAGCAATGCAAGCAAGGATCGCACCAGAAGGACTAGACCTATGTACGGAACTGTCCTTCATCTCAGATGCTCAGAAGTCCTGTGAAACAGTTATATCTGCACTGGGTTTGTGCATTTTGTGTCTCAGCCTTTACCCCTGCAGGTACCTGGAGGGAACATGGATGTAGATACATTACTGCATGCAAAAGCTGAGCTCCTAAGTTTCATTCCTGTGCAGCAGCTGGAAATGAGAGTCTCCATATCATGGTCTTGTACATATTGCACATTGAGCAATTTTGTTCAAATGCATGAGACATGCTGAGACAGTGTATTAAGGAAGGTGGAGACATAACAAGATCTTCCTCTTCTGCTTCATCTGTACCACACTGTTCTGGAAAATGTGTTGACTGATCAGTTTTAGCCACAGTAAGGGTAATCATCAGGTCTGATTTAAGTACTAGTTAGTCAGAGGTTGTAAGTAAACACTGTTTTGCAGCACAAACCACCCTTTTTGGTATGGTCAGTGCATCGAACAAGTCCCATTGTATCTGCTACAAGGAGAGGAGAAGCAACTGCACAAGGAGAAGAAGACCTTTCCCAAGCTCTTCTCAAAGCAGCTAGTAAGATGGTGGAAGAAAGTATTAGGACACAGTGCTGTTTTCAGCTGAGATCTCCCCTATCCCTCCAATAGTATCACCACAGTAACACAGCTGATAGCTGTCTTTCCCGAACTGAAGTGCTTATGGAGAAACAGGCTACCTATCAGTTTCCCCAGTGGTAACCATAGACCTCAGAGAAATGTATTGACCTCCTAGGAGGCAAACATTGGGAACCAGCCATTCCTACCACTCAGGCTTCGGGCAGGGGGGGTGTGCAGCTGCTGCACGTAAGAGAGACTTGCAACAAAGAGCACTGTCACAGATGTGAGGCTCTGAATTTGACCTGCCTTCCTCTGTCTCAGAACAGTTAAAAACCCAGGTAAATATTTGCGTGCTTCATCTTATACTCTGCTAACCTTTCAGCACTCTGTCTCAAACATATCTTTGTTTATCTCACCCTGAATAACGTAAAGCTCTCTTATCTAAGCAACAACTGCCTCCCAGCATTAAGGCTTTTCCATCAGCTGCCTCCTTGACCTGATGTGCACCCAAAATGTTTGTGGTCACCTCCAACCACTGTGAGTTGTTGGGTATACAACAGAGCTTACACTGGGCATGCAGATGCATGCAGGAGCCCAACATCCGTGAGAAACCCTGCCCAGTACTTTTGAGCTCTCCAAGGCTGAGTGTGATTTGTGCAAATCACAAGGTATAATTTTATATTTTTTTCAGTGGGGCCAGCAGCACCGTCAATGGTCCAATGTGACCAACCCGCAGGCAGAGAAATACTACTCAAAACCTGAGTCAGATCAGAATTTGACTCCATATAATTACTATATGGCAAAAGTAAGATTATTCCTAAAGCAATAGTAAAGTCACTTGAGATTTTTTTATATAAGCACCTATATCTCATATTACATATTACTAAAAAGCATCAGCAATTGACACATAATACTTCCCCCAAAGGATTAGGCAACTCATAAACATTCATGTATTAGGCAAATCAGAAGTCACACACAACGTGGAACAAGAAAGGACAGCAATAAGAAATATTTTTCTCATGAAATGTTTGAATCAAGAATGAAACAGGAATTGAAACAGACCAGGGTGCTGTCCCTGCCTGGCACTACGGGGAAGTGCTGACTTCATGATGATCTTTACTCTTGAAAGCAGAAGGCACAAATGTTCATCAGAGACTAAGAAACCAAAAGAAATACCAAGATGAAAGAGTGCAACAAAGATGCATGTCTTTCTGTATCATTTAGATGAAAACATTAAAATTTATGGGAAGACACTGAATTAGCACCTGAAGTCTAAGAGGGGAAGGGGAGAAACTCAGAAAGACAGAAGTGCAGATACTACAGATGGCTTGAAACCACAGGTAATTTCCTATAGATTCACTTAAGTCAAAAGTTACAAGAGTTATCTACAGACCACCCTAGTCCCGCTTAAATCACCTGTTAGACTACTGCTATTAGAGACCCAGGTGTTATTGCCATGTAATTACTAACAGAACCTGCCTGTTTAAGCAAGGCAAGATCAAAGTCACTTAATAAGAAAAAAAAAAAAAAATCAATATTTTAACCAAAAGGTTTGTAATTAAGATCTTGAAAACAAAATACTCAGGAAAAAATATCAGCAGTCACCTATGCCACCTATTTCTATTGATACCATAGCGCTTTTCAGCAGGGTACTTTTTATAGGGATCAGTCCAGTCTGAATTCAAACACCATAGACCATAAGCAGCAGGTTCTACAGAACAGTCAGAGCCACTCTGCATTAGCATGGTTTGTCCAGAACCTCTCTAAAGAGCTGCCCTCCTGAGCACTAGCCCATTAATCCAACCTGAACAACTCTTCTCCCTCTATCTTTGCACTTTGCAAATATTCACTGCCAGCTTTCCTCTCCTCTTGCCAAGTCTTTTCCCACCCAGCTTTAACTTTGTTTTCCATGCTGAGCTCTTTAACCTCCCTCTGCCACCACCCGAATGTGCAGGGTGAAACTCACGGTGCTCGGTCGAGGTTCAACCCATTCTGTCTTTGTGCATTGATTGGAGGTAGGACAGGTTTGCTGTTAATCTCAAGCCCTCTCCGCAAAGTCTCCCTGATTTGCTCTGTATCTGCAAAGAGAATTTTTAAAACATGATTTAGAAACCCCAGAAACAACATAGACACAAGAAGATATCAAGTGTATTTAATCTGAACTCTTCCCCTTCACAAAGAAGTGGACAAATGTTATGGGGTAACACTTAACTGCACTTCCTGAACTGCCTTAGGAGTTATTTCACTTCATAATGTCAGCTTGAATTCCCTTGTTTGGGCTTCATTGTTATGTCAGGCAAGGAGAGCTGGAATCTTTGGTACTGAGTCCTCCTGATGAAGAAATTCTGAGTAGTTTTGTAAATTTTCATAAATGAGGTGTTTGTTCATTCTGTAACTCTCATAGAACCTCCTGACACTTCCAAGCTTTTGTACTGGAAATCATTTTTCCCATTAGGCATAACAGGAATTTATTCCTTTACCAAACGAATGTATGAAAGTTTCCAAGTTTTTTGCAATTGGCTTTGGAAATATGTTGATTAATTTACAACAAGATTCACAAAGGAAGGGATTTTTATGCAGGGCAACCTTTAGCCTCAAGCTCACATCTGAAAATAAGCTGCAAATTATGCAGTTCAGATGCAGTCTTTTTACTTCCGCCTTTTTCTGAAATGCCTACTGGCCAAAGACTTTCAATAGGAAGCTTTCCTGCCTTTCTTAGAAGTTTCCTCATCTTTTTTTGAGAAATGTGAGAATTAGGTAGAGAAAAAAACTCCAAATTATTTCAAAATCTTTTGAATGATACACAAATTTCATCATGTATACCTCTCTTGGGCTTTTCTTTTCAAGGCTGAGGCAAAACAGCCTTTTTAGATCCAGTGCAGTTCAAAATACTTGCACAGAAGCCAGAAGCAATGCTGTATACATTTAACTAATTTTTACCATGGATTTAAGAAAAAGTAAGATGCCATTCCTTTGGAAACCATTGTTAATTCCAGGAAATCTCAAGCCCTCAAATTTTATGTTGCTTCACCCATTTGAAAGGTAATATGCATAATTTCAAGCCTGTGTAATGGCTATGACATTTCTACCCTGAGAAGGCATCTCACTGCAAAGGAGAACTACATGTTTTTTAATTCTTCTTTCCAGAGTTCTGTATTTGCACGAATTCCTTGAGTTCAGCTGCAGCAATGTGCAGCGTCAGTCCAACTTGCCTCCCAGGAAGGGACAACGTTAATATGGAAACACAGCCTGGGAAAATACAATTGCTTCACCTTGCAGGTGTTTACAGTCCTGGTTTCAGCAGGTGCTCAGTTTAACTTTGCAGATCCAGGTTACAAATTGCCTAAAAACTGAAAGAAACATTTAGACAAAACAATGCCAAGATCTTGTTTCCTCTCTCCTGCCTTCCTCAAAGAGGCCAAAATCCATTTTGCTGCCCTGAGACACACCGAGCCTCCCAATGGCTATGGAGCTTGTTATGAACTCGAAGATGCAGCATGACTCAGGGCACTGCCCAGACCCACCAGAACAGAAGCTGAAAGGCCATGACAGCAGCTTGGCCCAGGACCTCTTACCTTTCCCAGAGAGCCGCCGAGGCTGGGTCCCAATGCAAATGCTCCTGCTGTCTTCATCATCCTCTGGTGGCCGGCTCAGGTCATCCCAGGCACATTTGGCACTCACTCCACTCAGGTTTGAGCCATCTGTCTCAATCCCTTTGTCGACTCTCTCCTGCTTGAAAAGATCCAAAATACCAAGACTTTTTTTTGGGTGTGGCTTGAGCCTGAGTTGGGATCCACCATGGTGCAGCCCAACCTTCAGCAGCTCCTGCAGATCCCCCTTTGTGGACAATTTCCACTCTCTGGCCCCTATGCTTTGCTGTGTCAGCAAACAGCAACCACACATTGAGCCAAATCAGGAAGCCACTCTGAACTAAACAAACCTTTTCCATATCAAGTTGGTCTGAAATCCTACCCTGTCCCCACTGCTTCACTACGTGGGCCTGGCAGGCACAAAGCAGGGAGAGAGAAAGGTGGAAATCAATGGTCTGGGGTGTGCAGGATTGCGTCTTTCAGTGATTCTTCAGTAGCACTGATTTACATCAACTTGAAATATTTAAGACATGAAGCACAGCTTGGCAGACAATCTCTTATATGTCCATGATAACAAATCCCTGAATTACTAAAGTTCTCTTCCCAACCTTACCAAAGAGTCCCACAATGAAAACAGCTCACGAAGAGGCTCATCATTCACACGAGTTCTTCATTTACAAACTGCCCAGAGAATCTCTGCTTTCCAATGTGCTAGGATGTCCCATAAAGGCCGAACGTGCAAGTTTGGACATGCAAGGAGACACAGGTCTGTTCCCAACGTCAAAGCTTTTGCATAGCTTTCTCTATTGGCAAATAAACAAACTTCCTCCCTTGCAAGCCGGACTTTCCAAGCACATAACCAGCGTTTGGGTCTCAGAAGGTGTCACACACCAATCATAAGCAGCTGGATGCTCTCAGGCACCAGGCATTTTCTCAAGGACATGTACATCTGTTGCCAGCAAGACTGCCCTAAGCTACAGCGAAAACGTCCACAGAAGTTCCACCTGCTAGGACACGGGCATCAGTCTGAATTTCCACCTGTGACCCACAAGGGGGTAATGTTGAGCTGAACAAACTCGGGGCTGTGCTACACCGAGGAAGGGCTCTCATCGCTGGCACCTCTTCCCTGGCATCGAACCAGCCAGGCTCACTTCCCCCTTTTCTGAAGGGGTGTTGCCTCTGGTACTGCTGAGTGGCACCAGCGAGATCTGCATCTCTCTGCATACATCTGGGTCACCTCAAAATGCAGGCAGTCCCAAGAAACTTCAAAGATTTGAGGAGAGAGCAGAGCTGTTATACACAATGGGAGAGGATCTCTCCACTCCATGCAAGTACGCTCTGGTTTGGCATTGCCACTGAAGACGAGCGATTGTGTGAACATTTTGCTCTTTGCAAAATCTGTCCCCAAGAAACAGTTTCCAGACTAAACCCATGTACGTCCCTCCCCTTGCCCAGCTGCGCACGTTGCACCCTGGGAAGAGCATTGCCTGTTCTTGTGACCATTCAAGAGAGGATTTGAGCAGCTCAAAGATAAGCACAAGCATTCAGGGTGTGGTTGCACAGTGGTTTAAGTTGATGTAATTTGCAGTGACTGCAGTCCCACCCTCCTCCATGTGCTCCTATCCCTTCCCTTGAGCCAATTCCTTTTTTTTAAAATCTGGATCACCTCCCAAAACCCGCTCTTTGGCCCAAAAGTTGAGGTAGGAGCCTGTGGCTGAGGGCAGGACTAGAGCAGTCTTGACTTAGACTTAAGCATTCAAGACACTGCCTTTCTTCTGTCTTTCTCTCCTTGTTAGGATCTTCCTCCAGCATCAGGGGAAACTGGCTTCTTGAAAACGTAATAGGAAAATCTGAGAAATAATAAATCTGCTGTGATTTTCTTTTGTTTTATCCTAAACATAAAATTAGTTGTGTCACCCAGAAATAGAAGCTGTGGAAAAAGAAATAAAAATACATCCGTTCCTACATATGCAGACAATGCTCTAAGTGAGCTTTAGCACGTGGCTCCTTTGGGAGCCCTCCACGGTGATCTATGAGGACCCAAATGAGCTGGCGTGGGGAGGAGTAACTTGTCAATGAAGTTATTTTTTATCCCAGTCATTGGGGAAGCATGGGAGAGCCACCAAACCTGCTCTTTAGCAGGGAGAAGAAGAGGCCAGAGGGCTGTGAGGCTCTGGTGGGACCTCCTCCCCCATCCGCATAGCCAGGGCCCCAGTCCCAGCCAGGCCCTGCGGACAGAGTGCAGAGCCTCGGGGAGGGGGAAAGGACTCTCATCTGCAGCTCAGCTGGCTTGCAGAGCACTTCCTCAGGGGAAGAAGTGCTGCTCTGTTGGCATCCCTTGGAGATCAAGGGGAGCTGATGGAAACGAGCTGGCTTAAGGCAGCCTAATTTGCATGCCTGTTTCATAACATTTGTAAGTATTGATGTTAAAGAGGAAAAAGTCCAAAAACCCTAACCAGTGTAGACTCACAGCTCTGGCAATGCACAGTTCCACCCCACCTTTAGCCAGCAAAGATTTGCCTGGACTGAGGGGCTGTTCTTCCTCCCTTGAAAGGGCAGCTTGAACAGGAGGTTGGAGGAGCCCAGGGCAAAGGAGGTTCAGCTCTTTCCTTCCTCAAAGAAAGGATGTTTCTGTCCCATTTTCCTCTCAGCATGTGGGAGGGATGCTCTGAGGCTCTTATAAGTCATTGATCCCTTTTTAAATGAGCCAGAGCACTGCAGTGTGACCCGCAGAGCAGCAACCACAACTCAGGAAATTCAAATCAGCTTTATTCTCTTCTGAGATATCTGCTAAACAGAAGCAAAGCACTGAGAATCAGCACAGAGCTGGGGACCGACAGGGATTGTTTGACAGTGCTGCCAGGGAAATCTGAATGGCCTACAGGGAAGCCTGGCTGAACAGAAAACAACCAGCGTTGCCACAGCGTTAATTGCCGACATCCTGGGATGACATCTTAGTTGGGATCCATTCTCAGCAACTTCGAACAGAAAGTACAGCTGCTGCTGCCAGGGCTGGGTTTAGGCCTCAACCAATTCCCACAAGAGACAATGCAGCCTCCAAACAAGCTCTGCCTGCTTCCCAGGCACACAACATGCTTGCTGGCTCCCGGGAAAGTTGTCCAGTTTCTCTGCCTGTTCCCTTCTTCCCCTGCACCTCTTCCACTGCTGCCTTTCTGGTCTCATACACCCTCTACCAACACCAAGAAAATGACACTATCTTTTTCCCACTAATTAGAGCAGGAGGCACGTGACAGGGCTGAAGCCAGCCTGGCACAGCCTTGCTCCCCGCACTCAGCAGAGGCTCTTTGTGGGACTCGGGCAGGTTTTGCTCTATGAATCCCTGGGGGCTGCGGCAGCAGAGCAGGAGGGAGGTGTGCAAACACACCTGCCCATACACACTTCTGCAAGGGCAAGAGAGAACAGAAATAGGAATGTGTTCAATGTGAGGAAGTCCGGAAGGACCACAGACATAGCAGCTTTCAGCAGCAGGACACACTGGTGAGGCAGAGGTACTCTTTTATTTGCCTTAACTTGCCTTGGCTGACTCAGATTCCAGTAAGCTGAGCTATTTTTCATTTACAGTAAATTGAAGAAAACCCTGTTATCATTAGGAATCACCACTGTGCAGACAACAGAAACACCTCCAGGAGGGGAGAGAGCAAAGTTCTGGAAAGTCTAAAAACTTTATGGGACTTTCAGTTGTATTAGCTCCCACATTGTGGAACATTTGTGGAACTTTTTTTTGTGTTTCTCAGACTGGGGTTATTTTAGATGAACAAATCCTTAAAACCAGTAAAAGTAGAATTTGGTTTTGTTCTTAAGCTTTCGTAGTAAAAGATGCTGTGAGGCAACTGAGAGTAATCAGATGCAGACATGCAGACCATAAGTAAATGCTTGTACAAAACATGCACATTTGCACGTGCTGAGCCATAAGTTCTCTGTTAAAGGCAAATACTCGGTGATTCACTGAAACACTGCTGGCACCACACTGGATTTGCTGGGGACCCATGTACTCCATTACCATGTACTCCAGCTCTGCTGATGGGATTGCAGAACTGTCTCCCAAATGCCTGGATCAGAAGTCCATACTACAGTAACCTCTCCATAGAGGTCCTCGTCTTATCTTTAAATTTCAGAAATTAAATTGAACTCTGAAGAAGAAGGTTTAATATATCTTCTTGCATGGATTATTAATAACTGCATGTGATACTTTTGCGTTCCCATCGTTTCTCAGTCCACACTAACTACTTGGCCTCATGCGATCCTACAGGAACCAGATACACTGTCACATTTGCTGTGAAAAAATAGTACTTAGTTGGTTTTGAGTTTCCTGCATGTTATATTTCCTTACGCTTGCATATGAAAGAAAGGAGGAATTTCCTGGTGTACCATTCCTAAATCTTGTATTGTTCTATGTCTTTTGTCTTCTTTTTTCCTCCTTTCTAAAACATCCAGTCCAAATTTTACCAATTTGCCACATACAGGAGACTCCGTTTTCCTGGTCTCCCTTCTCTATCTTTCTTCCTAGAGCTGCCATTCATGTGAGGCTGGACATATACCCTCTTGAATCACCTCGAAGAGGGCGAAGAGTTTCTAAGACTTTTCCAGGATTATTACAAACATTGAGATGATCCAAGCACCTTTACAGAAAATAATAGAACTGTTGCATAACATTAAACCAATTGTCCTTGGCTACTACAAGAGACATGACATTTTATAAACTAAAGACATACTTGCAGATGTGGGTCAATCTCGAATATGGTCTCTCCTCTTCGCATGTCTGTTATCAACCAGGGGCCTCCAGCTCTACACAGAAAGACAGGTAATGAACCAAACAAGCCCTTTAGTTAGAACGCCCCAGCAGGGTCCTCAGAGTGGACCTGTACTGTAAGGAAGCAAAAGATAAGGCTTTAAAATAAGCCTAAAATCCCCTCTATGCTGTGTATACATCCCACAGCATGCATTTGCTCTTTACATTTTCCAAATAAATAAATAAATTTTAAAAAGCCCTCCATGACCTAGCAGTTAATCTGCTCAGTGTCTGGCACCACGCAGATGTGCAAAGCAGTCAGGACTGACAGAGGCTGTTATCCTCTGTGCAGGCCCCCTTGCTCACAACAAGACTGAGATGGGTTTTAATCTTACAGGAAATGAACTGGGACTGAGAAATCCAGTGTAGCCTGAGTCAAAGAAAGATGGGCGAGGGAGGGAGTCAAGGTTTATTCCTCTATTACATATCTAAGAATAGAGCAGGGTCCCAGTGGGACTGCACTTTTTGCCAAGATTGGCAGTCATGTTCAGTACCACAAAGAGCTTATTGCTCTGATAAATACTATCACAACAGACATTTTGCTCAGTTGGTATTTAATGGTCAAGTACTCAGATGGTTCAGGGAAATCTTTGTTATCATTAGCAATAAAAGTTGGAAGGCTCAAGGTGTTTCCCAACAAAGGTGATAGAAAATAGATTACTGTGAAGATGAAATACTCAGAGACTTCACTTTGGGTCATAGTGCAGAAGTCAGCCTTAGATAGTGCTTTTCATTTGAAGTAAAAACTGAAGTCTTCTGGAACGGCCATAAAAAAAAATCATTTTTTTCATGAGATACTTTATTATTGCAGTCAAAAGCCCCCTCCTCTGGCCTAGTTTGTGTTAGTCTCCTGAAACACTTAAGAGTGGGAGCAAAAAAGTTAATATTTTACAGGTTTTCAGATGCATGGATAGCCACTCTTTTTTTCACATCACTTTGGAAGCTATGAATTATTAACTGCAGAAATGTGACCTGCCACAGTTCCTCACTGGGATGCAAGAGACTTTTTCCCTGGTTCCACATCAGTGGCTCAGTAGTTTGCAGCTTTGCCTTCAAATCATGCACATTTGGGTCTCATTTTTCCCTTGGAAAGGTGCTTGTACCATAGCACAAAACCCAAAAACCAACATAAGAAGAGACTGAGGAGAGAGGTGCTGTATCCGTACTGACTTAGAGGAGCCAAGGGAGCTGCAGGCAGTGTTTATTGTCTCAAAGACCCAGAAACAAAGCTTGCAGCTGGACAAATTCACTCTACTCTAGGGCATTTGCATGAATTATCTGCACTTGTGCCTAAAAGGGAAAAGTTCAAATTAAAGAAGTCCAGGTCTTCCAAATAATCAATCAATTCAAGGCTATTGTGACACTAGAGAGTGTACTATTGTGCCCAGAAACAAATATTCAGAACTATTTTGCTTAAAAAAAGTAAGTCTTTTGAGTTACAATCACATGGCATAACTTCCACTGAATTTTAAAATGTTTAAACAAAATACCTGAAGCCAAAAAGATTTAGCTGCACCCTGGCAGCAAACAAAGCATCAACATATCATTTACCATTTAAAACCCATCTCTTCCTCAACCCAACATCATCTTTGTTATTTCTCCCATGGCAAAACAATGAACTTCATGAACACTCCTCCTGCTGCAAACTGGCCCACCAAGAGTGGGCTCAATTTGAGAGTGACTTTTTCACTTTCAGACAGTACTTTCAGACAGCTTTGTAAGCCAGACCCTCTCCTTCCTTTCTTTGAACTAAACAGCAAGGTCACCAGTAACAGTTATCCCAGGAAGAACCAATGGGAAAACCCTGCAGGCATAAGAGGAAGGAAATTAAGCTTTCAAGACCTCATTCTCTTTCACCCTGAACATGTGGACTTCCACATGCATTAATTTGCCATCTAAGTGTCTGTGCGTGAGAACAGATTTGCAATGAATTCCCATCTCTTGCTACAGCACAGATTAAATAAGTTCCATCAGCAAGTTAAAGATTGTTAATAAAAATAAACAACTGAGTTGTTCTCTATGGAAAGTCTCCCCTATATGGGCTATACGACCACTTACACTGGGACAGTTCGAAGCAGTTCCAAGATCCCTTGACCGTTCCACTGCTGAGCTGCATGCAGTTCCTCAGTGCAAACCCCAACAATCTGGAATAAATAACAACAGAGATACTAAACTGGGTGGGAATCATGCAAGAACTGTGGAGAAAATGCGCCATGTGGCACTGGATTAAACAGTGCAGATACAGAAAAGCACCATTTCTTTAACTAGATATACCAGGACAAATGGAGCTTGAGGCAACAGTGGGATCCCACAAGTCCTTGTTTTCTCTCTCTACACTTACCATGTGAAGCGCCCTGGTCATGTAACATTTAATCTTGTAAAGAGTGTGCGAATTTAACAACGAGGAGGGTCTGGTGACAAATCAGGGTTTATACACTAGTCTGCTGGGCTTTTCAATCAAGTCCACACAGACAGGACTGAGCAAGACAGGTTAGGGTCTGAGCACATACAAACACTGCTCTGTCAACTGACTGCTAGGGGCAAATGCGATACTGCACGAGCAGTCTCAACCAGGCAAGGGACTTGCTGCCACAAGGGATTGCTGGTGCTCATAAAATCCTTGAGCAACTCAGTTTGCTGACTGGTTACATCTTACCCAGCACCAGAAAGTAAAGCTGCTTACACACCACATAATCCACTTGTCACTGCAGGCAACTGCAGACTTCTGCCTTCCTGTATAAAGCAGGATGTGTTTGCTTTTCAGGATAGGAGCTGCCACACTGAGCAATACCAGATGTCTCTCTAACAGCAGCTGAGATCAGCTGCTTCAAATGAAGGGGTGAAACACTCTTCAGCTGATAGCAGAAGGCAGTTTCTTCCTGCTGTATCAACCACTGGCTTGTGCCTTTGAGCACAATGATACACTCTGAGATGAAAAATAATTTTAGGCATGGCCTTCTATTTTCTTCCTCCATACTCTTAAGTCTTTTCCAACAACACTGAATTTTGGGTCAAAATCTGTTCAACTGACGTTTTATCAGAAAAGGGGAAAACTGAAAACTAAGTTTTGAGGAGCAGCAAGCAGAAGTGAAGGATGTGCCTCTGCTGCAAGCACAAATCTGCACTGATAGAGATCTGTGTGGAAAATCCTCATGTCAGCACGTACCCGACTCTGCACACCCTACCTCTCTTGCCCCTTGCAGAGTTCACTTTCTCAGGACCCAACCCCTGGAGGTGCACTTCATCCCCACCCATCTTCCAGGCTTCCTCTATCAGCAGCCTGAATCACCACTGCTTCAGGACACCCCTCCCTGGGCCTTCACTCACTAATTACATACAAACAGCAAGACACTAAACAGGAAATTATTTTGTGTTCATTCTTTGCTTTTTGTAATCATTTATCCTCATGGGTCAAAATAAATCCATAACAACAAGCATCAAACAAAGGGGAAAACCAAGTCAACTGTATGTGTTGTGGAAGATTAGAGGCCAAGGGCCTCAGGATGCAGCAAGCTGACTGTTCTTTGATGCAGGACAGCTGGGCACTAAACAAGAGACAAGGACTAATATAGTACTAGCTGGAGAGTCAGCCAGGAATTATTCTGCTTAGCTTGGCTCTCTCTCTCTGCTTCTAGGTCCCACAACTCACCTTCCACTAATTAATCCCACACCCACTTCGTTTTTGTTGATAAAACACAGACATTTGGGCACCTCAGAAAAGCCTTGCACAGCAGTTGTCTTGTGCAGGTTTGTGGTAACAGAACTTCCTTTTACATGTTGCAAATACAGCCAAAGACAAATGGGAGCAACTAGAAGCTTAAATTGTAAAATACAGACACTTGCATTTTCCCACAGGATGGAAACTTTTCCACAGAGCATGGAGAAATCTGCAGTTGGCATAAACTATGCCAGCTTTTCCACTAAGGTTATTAACCCAATATGCAATTTAAAAATATCCAAAGCAGTCCGTATCTAAGAAGCATCGCTGAGAAGGACTTGTGGAAAGCAAACAAACCTGTTTGGCCACAGAAGCTCTGCATACTGAACAGCAGAGTTAAATTACAAGGGATTTTTTTAATGTTTCTTTTGCAAAGCAAACCCAAACCTTTCTTAAACAGCAGATCAATACAGGAAAATTCAGTCTCTAAAGAATCTTTGTGTCAGTGCTGCAAGCTACATTTCTGCCATTAAGTACTGCTAAAACAGCTCCAAGTCCTACTCCAAACTTTTCTCTTCCAGGTATTCAAACCAGTGGATCACTTACCGATATTACCATAGAATTAATTTAAATTTATTTTTACATTAGCTTTTAAAAGTGTTTCTCTCAACATTTTTCCCTATGTTCATGTTTGAAACTGAAGACAGGATAATAAACATCTGAGTTACACAGCTGAATGCAATGTTAGCTGCACTCCACGCCCAGGAGGTGGCAGTCGGAGCCATCGTGGCTGAGCTGTACCTGTAGGAACGTAACGACCCCAAAAGGAGTCTGCACCGGCTGCATCTGGGGGTCTTCTGTCAGTAACATATGCTGGATTCGAGATTCACTGTTGTCCAGAGGGCTGTGCCACGACACATGGTCACCGCTGCAAAAGGTGTTTTCTGCAAGGACAAGAAGCAAGAAATATTTAGTCTGTGAAGTCTGCTAGAATATTCCTTCTGTTGGCAGCTGCTCCTGACTGCTGCCAGACAGGGACCTCTGGCCTGTCCCTGGCCAGTTCTGCTGAGCCTCTGAACCACCTGAAGCAGGAATGGAGTTTCATTGAGTCATCTGAATTCAAGCACTGATTTCAAAATCGCCCACTCTTGAGTCCTGGGGCAAAAAACACTGTCCCACTTTGATATTAAGCCCAACACAGGAATACCAACAAATAAAATTAGCCTGTCTCTCATTTACTATTAGTCTCCTTTTGTGAGAGGGCACAGAAATTCAGCAGGCCATGCTGGGTGCCCATTGCCACAGCAATTCACACTCTAATTTGCCACAGAGAAAATATTCTGAAATTTGAATTAAACACAAATACTACCCTACTATATCTCATAAAAATTCTCCTGCCCAACTTGCGATAGTGTAAGTCAAAATCACTGTCTCTCCCGGTTGTCTGGGCAGCTGCGGTGCAGAATTATAATTAATATGTTTCTTCTTTCCCAAACAATAAGAAAACCAGTAGGCTATAAATTTCATTCTATGTCAGAATAGATTGCATCAAAACAAGGCAGGCATTCCTTTCTCTTCCTCCCCTCCTACTTAGAAAGACAAAACCCCAGATAATCCCATGTTCCACAGTTAGTGCATGCCAGAAGGCACACCAGAACCCATCTGTCTGATGCTGCTCCATCACAGGAAAGGCTAATGCTTGCTTTCTGAGTGAACTAGAAGTAAAACAACCAGCCATGACCACGTTCACAGCAATTAAAGCATGCTCCATTTGCATGCAGCTCCTGGAGCATGTGTGGTAATGCTGCCTGGCTGACTGCCTTTATCTTGGTCTTGTGCTTGTCCAAGCAGAGCTTTATTGTACATACAAATAAAAAAACCTGGAATCCACATTCTGCCCTCTGAGAGAGGTGTAGTGCCCCAGGGGTGAACTGAGTACTGCCTGCCTGGGCCCAGTGTCCCTCTCCTTGACCAAGCTCATCCATGAAGGCAGTCTGGGCTGCTGTTCTCACTGTGGTCTCTCCCAAGGCCACACTTATAACACAGCAGGAAAGGAGGCCTTGCCCACTGGAAGAGGACTAGGAATTCCTGCGCAGACTGGAAAACGTTAGTGGTTACTTGAGTTGCTGTCTGTCGAGACTGGAGCATCTCCCACGCTACAGGAGCAGGATCCAATTCAGAGAGGTGCCCTCCCCCATGGTCCTGGATCCTAACCTTCCCACATCGCCTTCCAAACATATTGCAACAGGACGCCTCTTAAATATCTGTAGGGCTAACAGCTTAACATGGCAGCGTCTGCAACAGCAAGAGAAAAAGTTTTTGAATTGCCAGTAATTGCAGCTTATTCTCTGTCACATTAAACAACACCACCAAGAAATCAGGTTGCACACCCGATTGCACTAATTGTGCATCAGGACCGCCATGGCAGCGAGCATGGACTCATGCAAGGGCAGCAAGGGCAGGACGCTTCAAGGGAGCCCTCAGCAGCAGGCAGGTAAACTAACGAGAGTTCCCTGGGAACTGCTGTGGCTAAAAACATTTGCAGTCCTCTCCCTGATGAGGAGCTGCTGGCCCGCTCCTGGCTGTAACGTTGGGCAACTCGGAGCGTCTCCACTGGGTGTCCCCATTGGTGTGGGTTTGAACATTCATTATATATGTTTTTTCAGATGAATTTCCTGGATAGCTCATTTGATTAAGAATTAAAATAAATTCTAAATACTGTAGGGAACTTAGCCTGAAAAATGAGGCATGTAACAGAAGTGCTGTGATAAGTTAGGGAATATTTTCCTTAGTTAAAATTAGGAAAGAAAGAAAACATAGTGAATGCAAGCTGCTTCAAAGAGTTTATCATTATGTACACTAAATTACACGCTTCCAGCTCTGTGACTGAAAGGACTGGTTCAGATATTACTTTACTTTTAGAGTTGAGGAAATATAAGCAGACAAATGAAAAATGATTTTTTTTTTTTAGTATCAAAATCTGATTAAAGAAAGGATACTTAGAATGTTGCAAGGGATACCTTGTGATATTTTCCAAGTTAGACAAAATGTGGCTGATTAATTTTTTAAAAATTATAAAAGCCTCTCAGTCACAGTTTTCAGGAATGAAACAAAGCCACAAAGAGCTTATTCTTGGGCCCTGTCTTTATACCACAACATTTTGCCCATCAAATGCTCACACGATTCTATGCTGATCGATCGCTGCGTTTCACTGTTGGTGCTGCTTCTCCTGGGAAAGCCCAGCCCGTTTAGAGCAGGTTTTCAAATGCAAATGTCTCTGCTGGAAACCCACCTGTTTATGTCCATGTGAACACTGAACACTTACAAAATCTCCCTCTCCCTTGCATACATACGAACACCACAAAATTCACACTGACTACTCAATTAAATCACACACAAAAAAAATCTGCAAATAACACGAAGCCAAATTAAAACCTGCGGGAGTTCAAGAAATTTGGAATTACACCCTGAAACCCAGCTTTCCACTTGCTGCATTGTCACCCACGTGGGATGTAAGATCAGCTCTTGTACAGAGACCATTGCAGCACTGAGAACAGCCTGAATTACATGACTTGTAGCCACAGAAACTAAGAAATTACAGAAACAAAGGACTAGATAATCACTTTCTATTGCCTCATGCTGGAAACAGTGAGTATCCTCCCTTCCCTTTCACACTTATGTTTTCAAAACAGGACAGGGACGAGAATACCACAACTGGGTAAGCCTCGTTTCCTTAGGTGACAACAGCAAAACCAACAGTCATCAGAAGAAGTTCCAGGACATGACCAGGTAATTGTCAAATCCATAGGCCAGGGAGCAAAGCACAGAAATTATCTAGCTATCAACAGGAGACATTAAAAGCAAAGTAACTAAAAGAAAACATGTTAAAATGTTAAATTCAAATTATTTTAGCCTATGGATAAATCAACAAATCCTCAGGAGTGAGCTAAAGCTCTGATTTACTGCACACAAGCTGACTGCTGCTGAATGCTTCTGCCTTGTGGTAAAGCTGAGGTGGTTACATGTTCCCTCCATGACAGGATGAGCTAAGGTACCTAATCTGCCCCAGGATAAATTCATATCCTTCAGCAGTTACCATGGGAGCAGGGGATGTGTTGTAAATACACAGGCTTGGTCACGGCACCCTCTGGGGCTCTTGCACCCTTCCTGCTTGGAAGGGGCACTAACTAACAAGCCTTAAACCTAACACAGCAAGGTGACTCATCCTCACAATTTTGAAACCGGTTCTTTTCCTGCAAATTTATGTTTTAACAAAAAACACTGACTTTTCTTTCTTTCTGGTGAGGATTGCTGATTCCATGAAATCAAACTGCTTCATAGGGAGGTATTGATTTTGTAAGAACTCAACAAGGAAATCATTAAAACATTTCAATTCAAACTTACTATTTTAGTTCATAATTTATAATAGCAAATCTGAAGCCTCTCTCTAGCTCTACAAAAATGAAAAGTCTCTAAATCTGCCATAGACCAGCTCTTGTACTATTCTATTATGCAAAAGCAGCAGTTATACCAGACCATTCTGTTAAGCCACCCATATTTTGAAGTCTTTAAAACGTCATTATCAATTTTCTTTTACAGCTCACATAAAGCAGGTAAGGTTCCTTCATGCAGCAACAGTCATAATTCAGCTGCACAATCTCTCCTGCCTTTACTATCCAACTGCTCTGTAATGAGAACTGGGGAAATAACTCTTAGGGAACCATTCCACTGTAGACTAGTAAATTTTCTTTGTCTAACTTTGCTCATGTATTTTCTTGGAGTGCATTCCCCCTCCCTCCTTTAATTTGACTAAATATAGCTGATGCCTAAAGAAATAAAACCAAGTCATATTCTTGGCCTCAGGATGTTTTATAAATAGTATAATGCATGCAATCTACGCTCAAGTGGTGTTACCTAGCTCTAGAGAGAAACACAGGTTACTTCCCACTATATTTTCAATTTCTTTTTTAAACCTGCCAGCTTTCCATATATGGAATCCTGCTAGGAGTCCTTACTCCCTTCATTGCCACAGGGAGTAAACTGAAAAGGACAGCAAACTTAGAGGAGCACTAGGAGCTAAGAGAGAGCTTCATCCTAAAGGCAGCCCCAGGCTGAGAGTCAGGGAACATCTCCAGTGAGCTGGCCACCCTGCACCCAGAGCAGATGGTGAACACTCTTTGGGCATCTGGGAGTCAAATATCTTCTCTCACATGTGAATTGGCAACTTAAGGAGGAAAACAAAGAGCTGATGCTGTTCCACCAGCAAGAAGACAGCAAGGCAACTTTAAGCCTTTCTCCTGTCCATGCATGGCCTGGCACACAGTCCCACAGCCTGTCTGTCTGGGTCCAAGGCAGTTCAAATTGCACCACCCTGGTTCATCCAGAGGCCAGAAACTTGCCCCTTCTGACATGGTCACACCGTGTAATTCTTGGGATAAATTTTAAAATTAGAAGAACAGATTTGCAGCCTGACCATTTCTTGGTACCTCTTCTAAGACTCCTCCTCCTTTCATATGCCAACTAAAATCAGCAACAGAGGGGTTAAACTGTGCTGAGTAATCAGCCAGATAAATCCACCTGGACAGTGTGTTACAGGTTAGAAGCCGATACAGCGTAGAGTGGGGGAAGCTTTAAGTACACTAACTACTACATGTGCTTGGTTTTGGGAAAAAAACCACTCTAGACTTATATCCTTCAAGAGCATACTTCTGTTCCCCCTGTTTCTGGGGAAAGCCAGGCCATCATTACATGGTCACTTTATTTGGGGACATGTATAAGATGATGCTGAAAGAAAACAGTCCTGCTTGTCCCCTGCAAAAGCAGAGCTACCTGGATCAACCCCTCGGAGGAGTGATGTTGCTTAGCTATGCTAGTACAGTGCTTGGCAATTCTCTGCTACCTTGGGCTAAAAAAAAGAGAAAAATGGTTTTGGGAAAAAAACCACCAAAAAACCAAAACAAAACAAAAAAACAAAAAAAAAAAAAAAAAAAAACAAAAAAAAAAACCACAAAAAAACCAAAACAAACCAAAAAAACAAAAATAACAAAAAAAACCAAAAAACCAAAAACAAACAAAAAAAACCAAAAAACCCCCCCAACACCAACCAGTAAATTTGCATCAGTGTGTGGCACTGGGGATGCTGGCACACAAACGAGATGACCACATCCCTCACATGAGCCAGACCTACATTATCCACGACTCAGCGGTGCGAAAACCGGCTGCTCTGAGGGCTACAAACCTGCATTTTGTACTCGACTCAGAGATCTCAGCTAAACTGCAGGCAGCGAGTCACAGATGTCAGCCTGCATAACTCAGAGAAATTGTGTATTTGAGGGCAAAGAAGGATTTTAACTCCATGACTTATGGGTGCAGGAATGTTAAAAAGGCCCCCAGTGAGCTCCTGACCAGCATGACAGTGATGCAGCCAGACATTTAAATTGAATGCAGCTTATCCAATACTTACAGAAACAACGTAATTTATTGCATTGCCATTACCCCATGCATGGTCTGTATAATTTATTATATAAATGCATTTTCTCCAACACATTTTTAATATTCAGTCTGGCTTTGTTAAAAAAAAAGTAATCTGGCAATCTGTCACAAGAAAGACTTGATGCTGTTTTTCAGTACCATTTTGCAGATTGAACAGCTAGAATTAATTGAGAGAAACTAAAGGCAAACAGAGTTCAGTGCTGAAATGTAAGAGCTATATTTTTTACCAGACCTACTTAATACATTTCTAACTAGCTCAATAATAAATAAGCATGCATGCAAAGATGTTAGCTATAATAAATTGATATAAAAGCTAAAGATGAAATTTGCGTCTAAATATCTCAAAGTAATACTGTTATTGCAACTCGTTATATCGACACAAATTTTTAAAAAACACAGTATAAATAAAAAGACTTTATTCAGACTCATTTGCCAGCCGCATTAAACTAGGATAATTAATGCTAAATTCAGTCTCAAGGTTAGTTTCCTAACCTACCAAGAACTGCACACATGGATTGGTAAAGGGAAAAAACAATTGGGATATATTCCATGGGGCCCACTGGCAGTTAGTTTATAATTTTGTTTTCAAGTCAAGATGAATATGTTTTAAGAATATATAAGGAATTAGCACAATACAAGCTGTGATATATTTGCACTATGTTTAAAAAATGCTTTTCCTCCTCGTTTTTCAGTTCACTTTTGCTGCCCCTTATCTCCTGCCTTGGAAACAGGAACTGCCCCAGCCCTGGCACTCCAAAGAGGTGCAAATTCACAGTGCTGCTGCCGGCTGCAGACATGCAGCATAGAGAAGATCCCTTAGGAAGAATTAAATCCCAGGAATACAATTAAACAATAGCTCCACTGCAGGGATTCAAATTGGGCTTTTAGAAACAAGGGGCCTAGGCAAAAGGTTCTTTAAAAAAAATAGCAGGGAAAAAAAGAGATTATCAGTACTGTAAGGACTGCTTGACCTCTGAGGTTTGAAAACAGTTTCAGAAAGCAGAGAAGCATGATGCAGATTATTTAAAAAAAATTGATTTGCAGGTTGAAAATACAAAATTGATTACTGCACAGCTCCAGGGTGTTAAGTCTGGAAAATTAACAACCCTCTCAAAAGAGCCCAATCAATTTATGCAAACACATAGAAACTTACTCGATCATTTAATTCTTTGGACTGAAAGCCCAATGAAGACCCTCCCACACCTTCCCAGGGTACATCACCAGCAGTTCAAGGTGATTCCTCACTTGTCCATGTTGTCCTTAGAGTTGTCACTACTATTGGCAGTGGGATGATGGAAAACGTGCCTCACTGTACTGCAGCTTCCAGTGATGGAGTTGCAAATACTGCTTTTCTTATCACAAAGTAGATCCCAGGCACTCAGATGCCTTCTGCAACATTGCAGAGCTCAGTATTACAGCAAAAAAAAAAAAAAAAAAAAATTAAATTGCTACTGTGCAATAACCAATTTGTTTCTGAGCCTCCTCTACCCCTTCTGTTTTCCAAGACATTTCTTTCCATCCCTTATGGATCTGCATATCTGGCTTGCTCCTTCTCCCTGCCCAATGCTGTGTGTGTATACAACTTCCATGACTGCAAACTCTGGAAATTTCTCACACAGGCTCCCAGCAAGTGACTCCAGTGCCCAGGGCGCACTCCCACTCTCTGCAAGTGTTGGGTCCCCTGTCCTCTCCCTGACTCTGTACAGCCTGCTCCACCAGCCACCTCCCCCCACACTTCCTCTCCTCCCCACAACTTCATTCAGCTCCTCCACTCTGTTCCCTTCAGCCTTCTGTAGCCCTTGCAATCAGCAGAAGCAGGAACTGGCATATTCATCATGCTTGGCATCCCCTTTGTATAAGCACTGCCCAGGGCAGGTTGCATCTCCCACCTTGCTTTTGCAACAACGCAGTTCTCACTCATCTACAGATTTATCTGCATGGCTCCCTCCTCCAAAAAGGGGAAGCTGGAGGAAGGCACTGCAGCATGGAAGGACTTAGCTGGCATTGCTGAGTATGGCAGAAAAAGAAAATTAACACAGATGTGAGCTGCTCCTTCTCAGTCCAACAGAAGTTTGCTGCTCCAAGCTCTTGCTCCTCTACACCTCATCCACTCAGACCCATCACCCGTGGGTGCTGCAGGGTTGGGCTGCTTTCACCTCTTCCAATCTTCCTTTTACTTTCTCCACCCTCATGTTCCAGCAACCATAAGGGAGCAGGAGTGATGCACTTGCCGAATTCTGAGCTCCAGGCTAGGCAAGAGATCCTTCCACCTCTGTCCAGTTGCACTGCCACCAGCTTTCTGCATCCTTCACCTGAAGGAGACGTATTTTGCAGCACCCATTTAAAGGGTGGTAGTTACATCTTCAACAGTTTCAAAAAGTGAATAGCCTCAGGATGGAGTGGAGGCCCAGGAGCCAGAAAGGATACTATACAGCAGGATCTCCTGTCAGATAAGGACTCAGCTCAAAACAGGTATTTAATGACAGTTTACTTACAGATCATGCAGCCCCACATGACCAATCTGAAGAGATACTTGCCTGTCATTTAAAAACCTTATTCTGTGTTCTGGCACAGGAAAGCCAGAATGTTTTACTATTACCTGAACATTTCCCAGCCAGGTGCAACTAGAACAAAGACTGGTACCCATAGCATTTGTCAACCTTTAAATGTCCTCAGGAAAGAGAACTGCAGCAGGTGAGAAAAACGTTTTTCCTTGTTGTTGGACCTCCTATATACTTGCGCACGTGCAGGCCACTGAGAAGGGCGGATGCTTAGATGGACCCATGAGCACCGTAAGCCTGTGCAGTCACTTGTGATCTTCCCCTAGATATGCATCTATAAGACATTTCTGTTGAAGAGCTTTCAAGGAGCTTGAAGGGGAAACAAAGGCAGTATCTGCCTCTGAAGAACCCAAAGAACATGCAAGCAGCTTCTTTTAATAGCCTTCACAGCACGGATATCTGAGAGAGAGACTGTTAGACTGCACTAGGGTATCTCTTTTAGCAAAAGCTATTCAAGAAATGGCAAGAAAGGGGAGATGGTCTGTGAGAAAACATCCACAAAGTTATCACATCATAACCCCTTCAGAAAAGGGTTCTACTTACCCAGGCATTAGTTCTGGGGCTTGTAATGGACAAGAGGGCAGAGGTCTTCAAGAGAGCACAGTGTCATTTTTCTCAGTGGTTGATTATTTTCCCTTGAATTTTCAGGAATTTAAAGCTTGCACAGGCCAAATTTTTGTTTTACTTTGGTAAAGCGGGAGGCCAAAGGGCAGGAAACAGAAGAACTCTGCACTCACACATACTTGCATAAAATAGTTACGCATTGAGCTCTACGAACCCATTACAGTACTGCAAGAGAAACACACTTATTTCAAGAGCTGCATTTATGGTTCAAATGCAAAATGGACAACCTGTTTATAAAGCATCTTTTGAAACACCATCCCAAGTTCTGAGAAGACTCCTTTAACCCCCTAATTTTAAACCAAAAACCACAAGAGTCCACTTCGCTCAGGTTCTGGCCTGCCCACAGACTCTGAATGTACTCTCCCAGTTTCTCTTTCCCACCAAGAACAAAACATTTCCCCTGCTGTGCCCATTTGCTGCCTCCTGGCTGAGCAGGCTGCTGCAAAGGATCTTTGCCTCTGAGGCTGTCAGAAGACGGTCTGTAATGAGCTCTGCACACTGCCACTCTCACAGGCAGAGTGGGTTAGTCAGAAAGCACAGTTTGAGCACCACTTGCTGCATAGATCTTCAATCGAATGTGTAAGAAGGTGGATATGTAACAGTGAACCCAACTTCCAGCTCTGCAGTTCATCTGCAGTTACTCTACTCTGCAGTTTCATCTAACACGGGCTTGGCAGCTGTCAAGGGAAAACACAGTCCTTTTCAGAAGGCTACTCAGTATGTGTAACCTTCAAACTCTCCTCTGTGCATCCCAAACAATTGCACACAGGCAGTGAGAGAGAGGATGCTCTTGCAACCGCTGAACAATCCCTCTGTGTTGTCGCTTTCAGCTCCTCCATAGGAGGAGGTAATACTGCTCTCTGCAGAAGCCTTGAACTGCTAAAGTGGCTGCTTCCGTTTCCCAGGGAAGGCTGGGTGGGACAAAGACCTCATATATGAGAGGCCAAAGGACCTCACACCAGCAGGAGGGGGAGTTTTCTGCTTTCCCTGTGCTGTTTCCTTTGTCCTGCATTCCTCCTTCAGTACAGGGGACAGAGCCTTTATCCAAGGCCGGGCTGACCATGTGCAGCTTCTCCCCTGCTTCCTTTATCCCAGGGTTAAGAGATATTCTTCCTCACAGAGCTTGCTAGTCTCCAACATGTGGGATCCTACTCACTCTCCTACACTGAGGAGGCTCTGGGTAGGATGGAGAAAAGGCTTCCTGCAGAGAGCTCGGCTCCCCTCCGCTTTGGGCAGAAAACATCAGCCAGATCAGTCCTGATCTTGAACTGCAGCCGCTCCGGATAAACACCTGCTAGGGGCCAGCGTCCAGGCATCCCTGGGCGTGGGGCCTGCTGGCTGTGTCTCTGCCACTTGGGCTGCTGCAGCAGCCCTGCACAGAGATGTGTCACACAGCTTCCTCCAGGTCTGTGCCAGCTTCTTCCCTCCCTCTCCCAATAGCAGCCCATGTGCAAAATGAAGGCTAAAACAATTTGTGCATTTCTAAGTATAAGCACGTATCAAAGTTCCAAGTCTTGGAGCTCTGTCTATCCCTGACTCTTTGGGAGCAGAATCAGGGCACATGGACTGATGTAAAATGTAGAGAAAAGACAAATTTCCCACTCCCTTTTTATCCTTTTTCTTTTTTAAAATAAACCAACTGAATGAACCGTACTGAACAGCTGAAAACCAACAAGCCAAGTTCAGTTCCCAGGCAGGAACAGGACATGAGTTGACAGAATTAAAAGGGACAGCATCAGTTGAAATCTCGCCAACTCAAACTGGGCCTAAACCTACTTTATCTAAATTGCAGTAGCAGCTACAAACAAGCCTTCTCTTTCAGGCAGCACTGAGATCCCTCACTTACTGCCTGGAAATACTATGTAATCAGTAAAGCAGTCCAGAGGAAGACAGCTTTCCTTCTATTTCAACAAAGTCTTTTATAAGCAACAAAGGCTTTCTGTGCCTTTGCTCCTGGCAAAGTCTCTCCATGCCTTAGTGTGAACCTATCCTTTGGGGCTAGAGAAGGTCAGAGACCTGTTCCCAGCCAAGAACTAGAAGTTGGAAAGACAACAGTGGCTTCCACAGCAAGACGCAGGAAGTGACCTTGAGTCCAGACAAGCTGCAGGAGAGGAAAAAAGCACAAACTGTGGAACATTAGGGAGGCAGAGAAGAAAAGGCTTTAATTTACATTATATAACTAGCTTAATGACGACATAAGACATAGACTTTTCATCCTCCAAGTAAAATGAGAGTACAGGTGTTCTTGGAAACTCCTGAGTTTCCAGTCATGCTTTCCTACTGCTGCACTTCTGACTGAGAAGAACATCATGCCCAGCCCTGTTTCACAGCACCAGTGCTAATGAAGCAAAAGGCAATGTCAGTCAGCAGTGGTGATGGTCCCTTCCTCTCACATTCCTGGGAAATCATCCTGCACTTTTCAAACCTGGCCAGAGGGCTGCAGGGGCTTTTCTATACTGCAGCTGAATTAAATGTGTGGGGAAGAGATTCTCTAGTGTTGCCCAAGGTCCCAGCAAGTCACAAACAAAGGCCAGAAAGATGCTACTCACTAAAACCATAACAATCAGCAAAAATAACGGCCAGCTTATCCCATCAGTGGCTGATGAAGTGACAGTTCTCCAAGGCAAAGGGCAGGACTGAGCCTGGCACGGGGGTGCCTGCAGTATTGCAAAGGAGCAACACCCTTCCTGCTGTGAACAGGAAGAGAAGTGAAGTCAATATAATCACACAAAATCTAAGGCCATGGAACTCCATTTGTGCTGCCAGGAAGAACAGGCACGCCACACACGTGGTGGCATTCACAGCTGTGTCCCTGCTCTGTGCCCTCTCCCAGTTTACCTCCCACACCTGAAACCACTCTGATCAAGAGAAGACTCACAGAGAGGAAGGACAGGCCACCAGCTGCGTGCTAGTTCACAGCCTGGGAAGCCTCAGTCATGGCCAAGGCCACTGCAAAGCTGCTGTCTAAGGACTGGCAAGCCTGTGCCTCAGCACCCACCCACAAAGCAGAGCTGGGTGTATCCTTGCCTCTCAAGTGAGGATAAAAGCATTGGACTCTGGAGGTCTCAAAAATTACAGTTATGCAAACTGACAAATAATATTAAGCTTTGCAAGCCTACAGAGGGGACTTGCATTAATTTAACCAAGGGAACACAGATCTACAATGGGGAGTAAAAAGGGCCAGGTCTATCTGCAAAGAGCACTTTGCTGCAATGCCTTTCAAGACAATTTATGAGAGTTACATCTGGCAATTCTGTTGCCAACAGCTTCAGTGCTGCCATCCAGCTCCAGAGGACGCCAGCTACAGGTTAGAGACCAAAGCAGGAGCTTGACAGCTGCCTGTCGTGCCCAGCTCATCAGCCAACCACTTTGCACACCAGCAACCGGTTTGTTTTATCAGCCAGCACATCATTTGGTACCACTCACAGCACGTACGTCCCAGCTGGAAGCTAGGGGATGTGACAAGGCTGGCTTAGGAGATGGGGGGAGGGATGGGAAGTACTGGGGAGGTGAGCTCACAGGCAGCAGTATGGGGAGAAGCGGATTTATTGCAGCAGTGCAGGACACAGTGCACAAAAACGCAAAGGACCAGGCTCGATCTGAGCTGCTGCTCACAGAACAGCTTGTTTTATGGGAAACATCTAAGAGGAATTAGGCTAAAACCCAACCAATTTCTCATGGACCGCTGAATAACTATCAGATGATGAGAGCTTTTGGCCATGACAAACTTGGGTTAAATTGGAACCAGTGACTTAATGTTTCCATACCCCTTTGCAGAATAAAGGCACGCAGCTCCTGCACACTTGGTTGAGTCCTGTTCACCTACAGCAATTTACTGTGCTACAATTTTAGCATTCACACAGCAGAGTTCACTGCATAACAGGTTCTGTTGAATTGAAATTGATGTTGATTTATACTTCTTTGTAGAGCTAAAAAATGCAGTTAATCTCCACACAATTTTAATCTAAAATCCTGGAATACTGGAGAGGAGACAGGGCCAGCTCTACACTGGAAACGGGTCAATATTACAAACAGATGATAGAGAAAATATATATATTTTACAGAGCCATAGCAACCAGAAGAGAATAATAAATTGGCCTGGGGTTGGAAAAAAAAAGATAAGGGTACAGTCAGGGAAAAACGTGTATGAATTACTGGCAGATTTTATTTGGCTTTAGTCATCCTCCTGGGAAGAAATAAACAGCTTTACAAACAAGCCAGAGAAGCTTCATTTGTATTCAAGGAAGCAAAGAGTTTGTTTTAGGTTTAGAGTTCGGTTGCCTGTTTTGGTTTTTTCCTTTTTACACACAGAAATTGGCCTGTGTCAAGAATGTTTGAAAACATGTTGGCAAGCAAAGAGTCATTGAGGCTACTACACTGAAGCTTTCTGGACCCCAGGAGATGTGAAGATGAGGCCTGGTGGTTATGGCAGGACAGCAGGTGCCAAAGTATCTGTGGGCTAATGGCTGCAGGTCTGTGACCCCCATCAGATCCCCTAATGCCACTGAGCCCCACTTCCAGTGTAAAAGGTATAGTGCTTGTCAAACACAAAGAACCTCCATGCCTCAGACTAAACTAACTCAATTCAGGTGAAAACTGCTGAATAAGAAGAATGCATCTACACCTGCAGCCTTTACAACTTCGACAGTCACCCTTGTTTAAACAAAGGGTGAAACTGCGGCATAGAGAGATGGCATAATGGCCCCAAACTGACGTAGTGGGACATCATGCACGTGGCAGGAATTGTGTGTGTGTCCTTCCTTAAACTAGAGACAAGCTGTCATAAAGTAATTTCTACCTGAAGGAAGTATGACATGTCAGAAATTACTAAGGAAGGCTACATGTACCTCATTTTGGGCTTGCTTTTCAGCCTGACTGCCAGAGGCTCGTGCAGCTGTGCTGCCTTGGGCACTTCCACTCAGCAGAACCATCCTCCTTTCCAGGGGAGACTTTGAGAAATAGGCCCACGGACTTGAATCATGACAGAGGACAGAAGCTCACAGATACCAAGTTCCTACAGGTTTCATAGAAATAATAGATATATTTCATGTCTTATCCTCTGAAAAGGGGATCCCTCACCATGACAGTGCAGAGGTGTTTCTGGGGAAAAAACCCACAAACCGAACCAGCTATAGTCAGTTTGGTCATTGCTTTGACATGTTGTTATCAACATGTATAACTTGTTGTATACCTACTGCAATTGGTTCTGTCCAATCCACTTTTCAGAAGTAATAAGTTTCTAATGAATAATTCATATAAGTTGCTTCTGAAGTACTCACCTGAAATCTACATTAAGTTGCCACTGAAAAATTGCACCTTGCATCCTTACTTCCTTTGCCTGTACATTTTGTTATTATTGTTTTGCAGTACCCAAGACGCAAACAGTTTCCTACTACTGACTAGGCAAAGTTCAAATATTAAAAATCAACTTTTCAATTAGTTGAGAAATCAAACTCACATTTAAATATCTTTCAGTGCACTAGTCATCAGGAGACTATGAGAAAAGATAAATTATGTATTTCTGGAATCAAAAAAAATTACATTTAGAAGACCTGAAAAGAACACTTAGTCATTCAAGACATATTTATAATATAAATGAGACTACGAAGGCTCCTATTCTGCCTTTGCCTAAAGGAAGGATCAACTCTGCCTGACAAATATCCATGAAGAACAGTTTGACTTGTTCTCAAAGATATCCAGCAATAGGGAATCTGCCACTATCCAAATGCATCACTGCACTTGCCATTCAGAAGTTTTCCTAATGACAAACCCTAAGCCTATTTTACAGAAATTTTAGTAGTTAAATTACAGAATTTTTAGTCTCTCCTATCCCCAGTAGGCACGTGAAAAATGTATTTATTACTTTATTCCTTACAGCAATGTTTTGCATATTCGAAGACTGTTCTCACATCTTCCATCTTCTCCTCCCTACACTAAACAAATGTAACTCTTTTGATCATTCCTTCACAGATGGTATTTTCTGGACCTCTGGATCATTCTCACTGCTCTCCTCCAGTCTCCCTCCAACTGGGATGCATCTGACTTGAAGCTTTTTGCCCACAATGAAATACAGTGCTCTCTCTTGCAGTGAAGGACCCAATCATATGCAATACACAGAATACGTCTATTTATACATCAGAATAATTTCACTTCTATCTCTCAGCATGAAGAGTGTGTTGGTTTAGGTATAGCTCACTGGTAATAGTAACTCCAAATAGTTTTCTTCTCCTTTCAGAACTGCTGCTTTCCCCCAGCTGATTGCACTGGATTACTCCTGTGTCAAGACAGGACCTTGCACCTGGTGTGCCTCCCTGCCCTTACTGCACACCAGTACTTCCCAGCTCTACCCATCTTTTGTGGTTGATGACTACACATTGACAATCACTCAGAGTCTAAATATCCAACCAGTATTGCAGCCCTCTTCTTTACCTTTTACCAAGATCTCATTTCCTCAGCTCATGCATACACTTGCTGGGACAACGTAAAAAGTCTCACTAGTATCAAGGTGACCAATATTCACTGCTTCCTATGGTGTTACTTACTTTCTTCTGATTTATTGTTCATAAATCCATGCTGGAACATCCATTATTCCATGGATACCTTCTGGATGGTTTGTTTCTCTTAGCAGTTTCTTACGACCTGAAATCTGATTGACCAATTAGAAACCTTTTTTTTTTTCTTTTTTTTGCTTCCCTCCCCACATTATGAGGGAGTTTGTTTCGGTTTTGATACAGGTTTTTTAATTGGATGTGAAGAACAGCATTTGCTGGTCTTCCAGTCTCCTGTGATGCTACCTGTCTCCCCTAAACCAGCCTGCTCATGCTGATATGTTCTGGGGTAAATGTCATCAAGCTCAGACAACCTGCAAACTTCTAATTCATGGACATCCTCTTAACACTTCTGGCTCATTCCCCACTACAACTTGTGCATTGTGGAGAATATAACTGTGACATATGCCACATCATTATCTTTAGGCTCTATGCATGATGAGTTTTCACGACAATTTCTCCAAACCTGCACCTGACAGCTGCAGCTGTTTTCTTTCAGGCTAAAAAACCATGGAAGCAGCAAGAGCTCATACAGACATGTACTTGTTTCCATGCTGCATCAATATATTGCCTTCACAATTCATATCAGGCAGACCCTTGAAAACAACCTAAATTTACCCTTGACAGAAAAAAAATGCAGACTTTAATTTCAGGAAAACACAAACTGCAGACTCTTTGTAGTGATCAAGGGTCTTATTACTGTAGTACATAAAGAGTTAACAATTGCAGTAAGCTCTGGATAAGCTTTCTGTAGGAAGAGCATTTCTTCCTTTTCATTTGAACTGAAGTATAAATTTGTTCTACCATGAGGTATTTGCAGTACACCCATGAACCATGACAAGCTAAGGTCATGGAATTGTGCAAAGTTTCATTTTCAAGGTTTGAAGGTTTGGGGACTTTTAAAAACTAACAGAGTTGGAATTTGTGGTCATGGTCAAACAGTGATAAAATTAAGAACAGATAAAGCCACAAATAAAACTTTTTGAGACTTGAAAGCTTGGTTTAGTTGAAGGAGGGTAAGTACTGCCCTTTAATCAAAAGCACCAAGTGCTTGTTACAGTGAACAGAGAAGCCAAGGCTGAAAGAGGTCTGAAATTCAATGCAGAAGACTGCTTTTCTAAAGCACTGCCACAGTGCAGGAAAGAGAAAGAAACAAAGAAACACGACATTCATTTGCCTGGAAGTGTTTGTTAGAAAAATACATCACTTGCAATGAGACCTGCTTTGCAACTGCAATACACAGGAATAATATTTAGTACAGCAGTAGCTGCTAGGTGAATATTCAACTCAGTCGTCACCACCTGAAAATGCTCAGGATCAGCAGGAGTATAACTACACCTTACTCTCCCCCAGCTTCAACTGGACTCCGCAGAGCACCCCTATGATAACTAAAAAGCTGGCTTTTAATCAAGAGATAAGAATTCAGCTCTTAGTACAGCTTTCAGAGTAAACAATTTTCTGACATGAGAAAGTGCTTGGAGCCTATCCAAAAAGTTTCTGCCGATTTTATTATTTTTCTTGCTTCTTGTTCAGGGTGGATTCATAAGCTTTACTCAAGTTATTTCGGTTCATCAAATGTTTTTAAGGCTACTTTGGAGTATTAAAGAGACACCACAGATTTTTATTTTTTTTTTTAACCAACTGAAGAGAACAACATTAAGGTACATAAACTAGAGTTAAACAACGCTTATCAGTGTTTCATTTGACAAATGCTCTAAGCACTACAGTCGGAAAGAACTTGAGCAAAAAGAAACCTTTCATCATGGAAAACAATGCTGTCATGCCACAGCGTGCCTCATGCCCAATGGGCTTCAGAACCAACCCTCCAAATACTTCACAGTTTTAAAGTTTCAACATCTGAATAGAGAAGTCCTGTAAAAAAAAAAAAAAAAAGAGAAGAAAAGACCATGGCAGAAGCTCACTTGGCTCTGCAGAATGACAATGTCAAACTGGAGGAAACCCTACTAAGTAGAAAAGAAAGTAACACTGCCGAGGACTGGGTGCCTGATTACTCAGGAGTGACATAAGGGAGAACACACGAACTGATCTGGACACTGCCATCCTGAGAGAGGACAGCTCAAGGGAGTAAAACAAAACAAAGCAGGACACATCAGATGTAGCAGAAGTACTGGGGACTCTGCAGAGCAATGGAGAGAGAGATCTTTGACTAAATTAGAAAATTATTGCATCTAGCTGTGGTCAACTGGCATTGCCCTGAAAGATCAAGAAGAAACATGATAAAGTAGGCCCCATTACAAGTCTTACTTTTAAATGCATGATCTTGTCAGGATTAACGTGATGTCTGTTATTAACTAGATGATTTTAGCCTGAGAAAATTCTTTTCTAAAAGAGACATGTGATAATCAAATTTGTACTAAAATAAAACTAGAGCTTGTTCACTTGTTGCAACAGCATACAGATTTCTTTTATACAAGGGAAGGAATGGTTGGTAACAGTCAGTGACAGCACACGGCTGCTTGCTGAAGAGCATGAAGCAGTATGGAAAAAAATGCCCAAAATCCAACACTTCTGTAATATTTTAAGGGGCCTTTGCAGGTCTCTCGTCCAGGCTCCCTATCTGAAGTGGAGCCATCACCAATGCTAGATCAGGGCCAACTCAGCTTTGTTGAGCTAAGTCCTCAACCTTACCAGGAATGGAGCTCCAGTTTATAAGAGAGTTCCTCTCTTATAAACCATTCCCTGTCCTTTGCCACTCTCCTTGTGAGCAAGTTTTCCTTGAAGCTTTTCCAGGGCCTCCCACACTGCAATTCAGAGCTGTAGTCCTTTGATGTACTATCTAGGGCTTGACCCCACAGTCTTGTAACTACCCTCCCTACAGCTGTAGGCTCCAATTAGATCACCCTGCACATTCTCTTCCCAGGCTAAACTGGCCCTGCTCTCCAGTTTAGGAGAGCTAAACTGGAGCTCTCCTCATGTCTCCATGCTCCAGCTCTCCTCATGGCTCACGTGCCCTAGAACCCTGACCACCTTGAACACTCTCCAGTTTTTCAGTATCGCTTAAAGGCCCAAAACAGGACCTAATATTGTAAGCAAGGCCTTCCCAGTGCCATGCCAAAGAGGTACTAGCTTCCCTCTATCTGCTGCTCATGCTTTTCCTAAGATAACCCAGCATGTGGTTTGCCCATTGTATGATGAGCGTGGTATTGGCTCATACTCAATTTCATGGTCAAAGAAAGAAGTCAATTTATGATTCATACACTGTTGTTTTTCATAAAGCAAGTTGAAAACTAAACACCCAGAGGCTAGAATCCATCAGTGTGACTTTGAGCAGTGCCTTTAAAGAGTCATGGTGGACATAAAGTAAAAACCAGCACAGATAAGCAGAAGATAATACTGGAGGGTGGTTCATGCCAGACTGATAAGCATGGGCACAACCACTCTTCTCATTCTAAGAACAATTCTTTGGCTTTGAGGTCAAAAAGATGGGACTGCATTATTGCAGGAACCAAACAAGGGAAGTCTGCCCTGACTGCCAGCTTAGTCACCAAGAAGTTTGCCCTAAAGTATCTTACCAAATCCCATTTCACTCTGCAGACCTCCTCTCACCCATGAAAAGACAGTGAGCAACAAGCAACTTCTATGAGAACTAGCCTGGACTAGGAAATTTAAAATGCTCCAAATGGATGTAGGATACATAGTATAAGTTAACATATAACACATATATTACTCTGTATCTAAGAGGGAGACTTCAGACTCAGCAGTTTTCTTCAGACCCTGCAATCATTGCATAGAAAATGTGATTATGAATTCATCACTGAATGGTCAGTATCAAAAAGCTACTGTGCAATACAATTTAGGCAGGATGGGAATCTCAAACAACGTAAAAAATAATGACAGTCACATGGATTTGGATGCTTAACAGTTGCAAAATTCAAGATAGAAAGGTGAGCCAAATTTTGGATGGCAACTGGGGAAGACAGCTGCACAGCAAAGGCTACAAAAAAGACAAGCAATAATCTGGGCTGGCACTGAACTATGTCAGTCAATATTTAGAAAAATACGCACAAGATTTCCACTTCCTCAGATCTGTCACAGAGGTTAGCAGAGCAATCCTGTTCTTACCCAGACATTTTCCCTTTGAGAGTCAGCCAGCTGACTGAAAACTATCAGCAGAATCAGAAGTTACAGAGAAATTTATGAACTAGTATAGCAAGTACCAAATGCTACAAATTCAATAATCATTGATTTAGAAGGTATTTTACCTGTAAAGCACCTCAAATTAGGTTAAAAATGTTCTTTAAATATTTTCATTCAGATCTTGTGATGCTGGAAAGTGCCTTTCAAGAATATTAGGCCTCAGCAACTCCACAGGTTTTCATGTGCTGGCACTAACATTCAATCTACTGATATAAATGAAACTATGAAAGAACAGTGCAAGAGGATGGCACCCTGGTTCCCAGTTTTCTGGCAATTCTCCATCCACAGTAATGATTCACAGTTGTTAATTCCTTGGCCCTCCCAGCCTTTGCATTCCTTACGACTTTTACATTTTCACATCTCAGCTCCATGTTCACATGCATCGCTACTGCTCAGCTGCAGGGACTACTGGAAGGGATTTGCCTGTGATGGAGCTGCAATGTTTTTGGAAGTTATGGCCCTTCTGCTGAGAAGCGAGACCTTATCAGACGGCTGTTCCTCAGCCATTCAAGATAAGCAAATGTGTTTTTCTTGCTGAGAGAAGATACTGGATGTGGCACTCAGTGCCATGGTTTAGTTGATGAGGTGTTAGGTCATAGGTTGGACTCGAAGATCTCAAAGGTCTTTTCCAACCTAGTTCATTCTGTGATTCTGTGAACCCAACTGTGCAGGAAAGAGTCACCGGGCAGACCTCCTATAGTTATTGACTGTTCTGTAACTTCAGCTTTTCAATACTCAGGATTTGCAGTTACCTGAACAGCAACTGGTTTTGTCCCTGCAGGCTGGGCTGGAGGAAGAAACACACTCTTTTGGGTTCCCACACAAAGACAATTCCCAAGACTTGACTGGGTGCTGATGAGACAGGTGTCACACCCTGTAACAGATGTGGCCCTTGAGAACTAGAGCAGGAAAAAGCGAGGCCAGGTATTTAACCCTGTGGTACCTGACTGGAAGACGTATCTGGCCAAGCCTTGCATCAGCTCTGCCGGCCAGGTGGGCGGTGCCGACTCCCCCGTCTCTCTCTTCAGTCGGAATGTCAGCTCAAACCCAAAACCACTCGGTCCATCTGTTCCTGTAAACCTGGAGGGAACAAAAAATAAAAAGTCATGACATACTTCTTGCAACCAGAGCAGGATTTAAGATTAGGACCATGGAAAAAGGATAAGCGTTCTCCTCATAGATGTGTTTTAGAAATTCCCTTTCAGTCTACTCTAAAACAGAGAACTACTAAATAGAATAAAAGATAAGGAAACAAGCATCAAGTTACTTCTATTTTAAGATTTAAAAAAAAAAATTCCCAAAGATTCAGGATATATCTTCCAAAGAATACTCAGAAAATGCAGCAGCATACAATGATTATATTCTCAAATTAACAGTAAAATCTTAGAAGAGATTTATTTGCATGTAAGAGATTTGTATTTAAAGATTAGACTTTAAATGTTTTTGAATAGTTAATGGTCACAAGTTGCTGAAAATACAGTTACAAGGGAAATTTAAAAACATGCAATTCACCTGCACTTGTGCAGCTGTTCTGAGGTAACAGTCTATAAAGTAAAAGTCTTTGAACTGTTTAATTTTAGGCTGGTAATCTGGTTTTGAGGAAATTGTGACACATGTGGCTTTAAAAACTTGTGATTACTTTGTAAATACCTTACACTTAATTTAGACATGTCGTTAATAGAAAGAAATATCAATATTCAGAATGTAATTAGCATAGTAATTTTGTTAGTATTTTTGCCAAAGGTTTTGCTTTTATTCTTAATAAAAGTCTTGTATTTGAAGGTAAATTCAGTGTAGTTTCAACAGCTGCCATGAAATTTCTCTCATTGAACAATGGACTATAATCCAGGATCAGAGCTCCTGGATGAGGTTTGGGGGATGTATCTGAGAATGGAGGCAGACATGAGCTTCAGGAGATCCACAGACCTACAACCCTTCCTACCCTTGGTCTAAGGAAAATCACAGAGAAGCATCCAGTAGCCAAGTTATGCAGCTTGGCTTCTCTTATGGATATTCTTTTTTCTACAAGTGCTCACACTGGCCCCAGTTTCTAAATTTGTGATAAGAACGCATCAGTCTGCTGGTGAAGAGGCAAGTAGCATGGGAAATGATTTTTCCCAGTTAGAAAGACAAGATCTCCAGATAGTTGTGCCAATGGAAGACAGAGCAAATGGCTTATCAGCTCTCACAAGGATAGAGAGACTTCTCTCTATTCCATGTGGAAATACTGGGTTCTCATGGCAGTCTTCTTTTAGAGTATGTCTCAACTGCTTAAGCATTGTCTTAGGAGGATGACAAGAAGTTGGACAAAAATCCCACCACACCTTGCAGGGTTGCAGATGTTCAAACTTGTGCTTCTTCCTGTAAGTTCCAAATTTCCCCCAAACTTCTGGAAAACTTCTAGAAAATCAATCGCCTTCATCCAGCCACAGTCAACGAACAAGCTAAAAACTCAAACAATACTTCCAGCAGAGAAGGACCAAACAAGCCTCATTTCCACAAAAAACTGAGTGAAAGGGCAACAGTAACCCACAGATTAAAGAAACCTTGCTAAAGCACAAGGAAGCCATGACCTCTTCCACGGACCTCCCCGTGTTCTCTGCTACTTGCACCTGCACCAACCTGCTCCCTTTCCAGTGGGCAGCAAAGCATTCCCAGCAGGTCAGCCTGACACAACTCCTGTGCCAGCTGCAGAGGCAACACATTTTGATTACAGACTTTGATCTACAGAAACAACATTCTGGCACTATTTGGGGCTAGCTTCTCTGAGAGTGAGGGAGGTGAGGACTGAGATGGTAGATTTGGTGTGGGTTTTTCTGGTCATGGTTAGGTTGGTTGGGTGGTTTTGTTGGTTTTTTCTTTGTTTTTGGGGTTTTTGGTGGGGAGGTTTTTTTTGGGGTTTTTTTTGGGGGGGTGATAGTGATTTAAATCTGAAGGCAAACAATTCAAAGTACAGCCAATTTAGAGCAAAGACTTTCGAGCTTAGTTCAGCATCTCAGCTGAAGTGCTTTACAGGTCATTTCTTCAGCCAAACTCTTGCAGTGCAGCAGTCCAAAAGTGCCTCAGCTTTACAGTAAGATGATGATCTGAGATGGAACATGTGCAGGAAGGGAGCCTCAGAACTAGTATTTTGTATCCGTGCATGGCCCCGGCTACACAAACTGAAAACTGCAGTACAGCATTAAGTTTCTGTACTAACAGATCTAAATATTTCACATAGTTTGTTTTATGCCTTGGTTGTGGTGAACCCTGGAGTTCTGAGTGAAAGTTTCTTATAAACACTTCTAAAACACTAAGAAGGAAGGGGCAGGGGGGGAAATCCATATTTTGCCTCAAAACCAAAGATGCTAAGTATAAAGAGTCAGCATGGACCATATTGTGCCCATCACTGCTTTGCCCCCTCCAACACAAGGGCACATCACCTTTTTAGCCAACCCAACTGCAAAGCAACCGGGTAAGTTTTCACAAAAATAAACACTGATGGAGAAATTCTTGGCTTGCTGCATGCTCACTGGCACACATCAGATAGTTTTATATTATGACTACAGCAGTAATAGAAGGCTCTGGTATCTGCCAAGTCAAATCCAACCCCATATTTAATATTAAAACCTTATTTTGTCAAAAGAACAAAAATAAACCTTTCGAAAGCCAAGGTCATACACTACATGCCATTCTTTGGGTTAAAACTCCCTTTATCTGTACAGCAAATCAGCTCAGCAGAACAAACCACACTGCAGCACCGCGCACATGCTGGAGGAGCCTGGCTTGTTCCTTTAATGAGGTAAGAGTTTCACTGATCATGATATTTAGTTCCAGCAAAAGAATCCAAAGAAATAGAGGCCCCTTTATTTACAGAGCTGTGCAACCAGGCCTCCCCAAGCCCCCCACCACCCCACGCTCTGCCAGGCCCTCTCCTGAAGCCACACACAGAGAACTGAAAAGCTGCTCCCCTCTGCAGCAGAGTACCCAGGGCGTTTTTCACATCAAATAACCCAGCTTAAGAGGATCAAAAGCCAAAGTAGCCCTTTGCTTTAAAAGCAGCTCTGAAAAACAGAGGCTTTTCAGTTTAAATCAAAGCTATTTGCCAAAGCATTTTCATTCTCACTTTTGCAAAGAAGAAGAGGTTTGCTACGCTGCAGTGCAAATGGCAGTATTTCTGCAATTCTGCTTTTGAAAACTACACAGCCCTGTACAAGGAGCAGAGTGTACTAGGTGTTTATTTTTTGAGAGTTTAAGAGTATGTGCATATAAATACATTAGGTGAACCAATCCCTGGAAAAGAGAGTTTACATAGGGAAATCACTATGATTATTTCAGCCTGGGAACAACAAGAAAGCTCTTTCAGGCTGTTTGGGGATAGTTAGGACTTCACTTTCAGAATTCACAGCTTCACTCCCCACAGCTTCAGAGAGATAAACAGAGTCTCTTCTGGGAAGCAAGGTCACAGTAGTCTGGAACGACTTGTCTCAGACTCAGTTTTCAGCTCCTTCAACACTACTTTTGTGAAGCCACTTAAGATGCCTTTTACTTCAACTCCCTAATTGCATCTTCCCACACCCTCTACAAAGACTGTTACCTGTTCTGCTGCTGGTGAGCTACTCTGATACCATTTTGAAGGCTGCAGAAGTACAGTATCACTACATCTCTAAACCTGACATCAGGAAGAGCTGCTGTTATTCGCATCAGTAGCAATTTTAACTGTACCCACAATCCCCATCTCACCTACCAAAAAAAACCCCCAACACTGTAATTGCCAGTCCGTAGCTTTCAGTACTCCAGATCAACCTCTCAGGACTTTTTAGAAGTTTGAGAAGATGGTCAAACCAAGGTAACAGGCAGTATCCACCACTCTGCCTGATGACACCAAAGCACTTCAGAGTCCAACCGTCAACAGTGTTTTAAGGCTGCAGAGCTAATACCTGTCCCAGAACATTTTTCTATTAGGTAGCAAAGAGACTACTATTAGCAACACAGAGAACTGGTGTCACAAAAAGCATGAGGGTACCCAGCAACTGATTTTACAGGTCCTCCCTGAGAAGTGAATCACGTCCCTTTCACTGCCCACTAACAAGCAACACAAGGGGTGGTCTCCTGTCCAAAACTAAAGGAGAAGCCTTCAGCAGCCACTGAGCCAAATACTTTCAGTGTTTGCCTGGGAAGGACATCAGGCAAGAGCTGATGTGCCTCAAACAAGATTATGCACAGTCAGTCTTCTGAATTCAAGCTCCAGGTGTACTGCACAATTTCTACTGCCATAAGCAAATGACTCTCAGATTCCAGAGCTTCAGGGAAAAGAAAGAGAAAGAAAGAGAAAGAAAGAGAAAGAAAGAGAAAGAAAGAGAAAGAAAGAGAAAGAAAGAGAAAGAAAGAGAAAGAAAGAGAAAGAAAGAGAAAGAAAGAGAAAGAAAGAGAAAGAAAGAGAAAGAAAGAGAAAGAAAGAGAAAGAAAGAGAAAGAAAGAGAAAGAAAGAGAAAGAAAGAGANAAGAGAAAGAAAGAGAAAGAAAGAGAAAGAAAGAGAAAGAAAGAGAAAGAAAGAGAAAGAAAGAAGAGACCCTACCTACTGCTTCCAGCATCTTGCCTAACAGGAAGCGGTTGTTTTTAGTGCAGCTGTCAAACAGTATAAAACTCTCATCCGAGAACCCCGATGGCATGCTGGGAGGTTCCTGTGAAGCAATTTCATAAGAAAATAGGCACAGCAACCCCTTTACATAAAAGGCTTAAAATGTATCCAGAAGAGTTATTTTAGGCCTACCTGCTTATTCACATAGTCTCCTGAATTGTTTCCTGACATTAAAAAAAGTATTCATTTGCATAAAAACATTTGAGAGAAGCAGAGGGTGGTTATCTGGATGTCAGATGGTTATCTCTTCAGAGCGCTTAGCAGGAAATTCCATGAGCTCCTGCCACCCCAAACTTGCACACACAATCTTACTGGACTACTCCAATGTAGCTTGATTTAAGAAAAACTTCATGCATAAGCAGGGCAAATATAAACATAAAATGAACACTTGCTCAATGATTTCTGTTCATGTAAAATCAAGGTTGGAAAGTGAGTGACACAGTGCTCAGAGATGTCAGTCTATGGCAGCTGCTGCTTAGAGCTTGCTCTTGCAGTACATCATATCAAATGTGTAAGCCATCAACCAAATGGAAAACTCTTCTAGAAAGTTAAACTGTTTTTAGAGATTTATTCCAACATCTAAATCCAAACAGATGCAGAGGCACTCACTCTGCAATTATTTGGAGGCGAGTTTCTCAGTTTTCTGAAATACTCATGTAGGACCCACTTAGAAAGCTTACATTGAGATAGTTCTGAATAAAATTTGTGAATTGATTTGTGCTGGCCAGTATGAAAACAGAACTGTGCTTTACTGAGTTACCATTCAGTGAGGGAAGAGCTGTTACAGGACAGAGGGGGAAGAAGAGACAAGGTACAGTTTCACTCACACATACATAACACTGATTTTACAGATGTTACTATCCAGCTTCTTCAAAACTCAGCCAGTGACAATCTTGTCCCTGAAACCTGGAGACTCACAGTTTAGATTTAGTTTTTACAAAATTGTCTCTGTAAGTAACAAATGTTGATAAAACAGATAAATTGTTTCTTCCTCTAAACCTACAGAGTCAAATCAACCTTATTCGTAATTCTGCAGACACAACTGTTTAATATAGCGTCACTAGATAGTGATCAAACTTGGAATAGGACCCAAGGATGTGATGCAGGCACGTCAGCCCTCTGAGAAAGCATCACCAGGAAACATTTGGAGGTCCCTTCCAACCCAAGTGATCCTACAAAGCATCATGGCCAAGAACACAGGTAGGAACTTCTGCTACTGATACTGTATCCAGAACCGTGCTTGCAGGACCCACAGCTGATAATTCACAAACACTTGAGTTAAATTCGTTTCCACAGAAGTGATTCCTATACTCAGCTCCTGCCCAGCCACCTGGGAAACAGCTCCTGAACTGTGCTCTCCAGCCTAGTATGTTAAAGCAAACCACCATCAGTTTTCTGGTCACTTTAATGTGCTGGGCTGCAAGTTAAGGCAATCTAGTGGTTGCTTCTTCGAGGCTCTGCTGTCCATGCCATGAAAGCAGTAGCATCTGGAAGAAGGACAGGATCATGCTTAGCTGCTGGAGGTTAATCCCTTCAAGCTCTGGAGGCTTAGAAGCATTATTGTCTCATTCTGGAGAGTGGCAACATACAGTCACACCTGTAGGGATAGTGCTTGCAGATTAAGGGCAAAAGCCTGCAAAGGCCCTATTGGTGCCTGCCTCATTATTAACACTACATCCGGAAACTTCAGAATACTCTGAAAGTACTAAAACAGCATCCAGGTAACCTAAGTTTGAACCTCCTGTCTGCGACAAACTTCTCATCTTCCTCAACAAGTTACTTAGGAATTTGATTCTCAGATGTAAATAATGATATTTCCCTGCTTCAAAGAGTAATAGGTCACACTCATAGGAAATGCTTATATACGCCATCTATCAAGGTCAGAAAAGCTGGGAAATTAACTCCACATTCTGCACAGTACGGACAAATACAGAACATGGGAAATGACTAAAACAACAAAATATGAAACAGGAGGTTGCATGGGATATGTCACTCCCTACTCCAGCAAAAGACGTTCACATGAGGGCAGTTTACATTTTATTTTCTCTATTTTATGGTGCATGGATGTAGCTATACCAGTAGGTGATGTTTTACTTTCCCATTACAGTTATAACTAAACTGAAAAGACCAAACCATTTCGTCTTCATGATTTCCAAAGCAACTTATTAAAAAAAAAAAAAATCTACATGTAATCAAGTAACTAGACTACTGACTATGTGTTTCAGCTCAAGGGCTCACACATTTCTCCACAGAGCTACTCTGGCTTCCCACTTCATGGCCAGCAGAATCAGTCCCAGTCCAGGTGAGGTGCTGAGAGCAGGTTCTGAACCACCACAACCAGCACCACAAGTGAGGCTGTGCTTCTTGGCAAAGAAAGTGCAAACAGTTTCGCTGCAAAGGCCTGGGAAGTTGCAGCTGACTTGCATCATCTTAATGCCCAATGAAAAGATCTGGAAAGAAAAGCTAGGAGTACAATAAGGATTTACTATTGCATTCACAGAACAAGAGTGAAGGCACTAGTGAAAAAGAAAACTTAACAATATCTGTAACATTTTACTTCAGCTGCCTATTTATGCTGCACTTCAGAACTACTCATCCTTCATTTCTACAAGGCCCAGAAGAACAGTGCTCTCATTTGGCCTGAGCTGGAGGTGATTCTGCCAACAAAGCACACAGTCACTGCACGACACAGTGCACTAGAGAAGACAAACTTTCATCTGCGCATGGATCCCACTTAATATTGGAACTGAATCCTTAGCTCTGATAGACAGGGAACAGTAATACATTTCCACAACTTCACCTAAGGGCTCAGCTGCAACCTCATCAGGCAAGAGAACATTAACAAAGGGCTAGTTTGAGCCAGCGTGGCTGGGAAGGGCAGTATCGCTGTGCTTGGTGAGCAGTCGGGAAAAGGGCACCAACTTTCCTTGCAGTGCCTGCTGGCTCCTTCCTAGCTCCTGCTGTGGAAAGTTCTGCAGCTGCTGGGAGGAACCTATTCGCATAACAAAAGTGCCTTTCAAAAGGAGTACAGGAGGGTGCAAAGAATATGAAAAAAACCTCAAAGCCACTGACACCTACAGTTAGTATTTTTCAGCACTGCCTAAAGGTCTCAGGTGAGGATCAGGACTCTAATATGTTACATAGAATATAAACACTGGTGTCCCCCATTACTTTCCTGCTGGCTAAAGAACATACATTAAGAAAAATCATGCAAGAAGCAACTTTAGCACATCCTTGAGCACAATTTTAGGACTCTCATGCCATTAAGTTCTCAGCTGTGCAATAAATGAACTTGAGGCATAAAAGGTATTCAGGAGCTTTTAGGAGCCTGAACTCCAACAGCTTGCCAGCAGGCTGTAGGCACCCATGTATTGTTGGTTGGCAAAACGCTCAGTGTGAACCAGCAAGGTGCACCTGCAGCCCAGGAGGTCAACTGCGTCCTGGGCTGCACCACCAGAGGTGTGGCCAGCAGGCTGAGGGACGTGGTTCTGCTCTTCTACTCTGCTCCTGTGAGATCCCACCTGGACTGCTGCATCCAGTTCTGGGACTCTCATCCTAAAAATAACATGGATCTGTTGGTGCAAGTCCTGAGGATGGCCACGAAGATGCTCAGAGGACTGGGGACAGGCTGAGAGTGTTGCATCTGTTCAGTCTGGAGAAGAAAAGGCTCCAGGGAGACCTTAGAGCACCCTCCAGGACCCGAAGGGCTGGAGAGCTGGAGAAGGACTTTTGACAAGGGCATGTAGTGACAGGACAAGGGGGAATGCCTTTAAACTGACAGAGAGTAGGCTTAGGATAGCTATTAGGAAGAAATTCTTTACTGTGAGGGTGGTGAGGCACTGGCACAGGGTTGTCCAGAGGTGCTGTGGATGCCCCATTCCTGGAAGTGTTTCAGGCCAGGCTGGATGGGGCTTTGAGCAAGCTGGTCTAGCGGGGATTGGAGCTAGATGATCTTTATGGTTCCCTCCAGCCTAAATCCATCCATGTCTCTACGATCCTGATGGATATGGAATTCAATCCCTGATCTTTCTCTTCATTAGCTATAGAAATCCAGACAATTCTTCCTTCCCTGGTGAGCTGTTACATAGTCTCATTTCATTGCAAAGGGTGCACGTAAAAATACACTGATGAGCACCACGAGAGGTCTTAATCAATTAAACAGGCAGAGAAAGGACCTTGGAGCTAGAGCTGTAATTCCAGGGAAAAGAAAGCACTGGACTGCTGGTGAAAGACTCCCTAAAGGGAAACATGAGACATCTGCAATGAAATGTCTACTACAGATTTTTTTTTTAATCTGCCTTTAAGTGTTAAGCTTCTCCTGCAAGACTATCTTTCCTTTGAAGCACTTGAAACTTCTAGGGCTTGTGAATGTTACACAAACTCCATTCGTTGCAAGACAATGTCCAAAAGGATAAAATAAATCTTTGCCTCTTAAAAATCAAACAAAGGAGGAAAGAAAGCATCATTCCCCCACCTTCCCTTCAGTGGCTCCAGGCTTACCCCCAAAAATTTTAATAGTGGCAAAATTGTTTTGCCTCTCAGCCAAACCAGTTATGGAAACTGCAAAATGGCTCTGCTTGTCTTTCAAAGAGGAGGAAAGCTGGGAGAGAGATGTCAACTTATACCATATTTAAGTACTCCTTACGTTTTATGCAGTAAACTGGAACACTCTCCTTGTGTTCCTGATCACTTTTTGAGGAATAACTTGCCCAGTAAAACACAGAGGTCAGCATACAGCTCATCACAACTGCTCTGTTAGAGAAAATCCCACATCTATCTCTGAACACTAAATTCTTTGCTTTTTCTGCTTTATGTTACTCTTCTGTAAAAAAGAATTCAAGGCCCAGAGACATATTATTTTTGCGTAATAAGGTTATACATATGGATTCAACTTAGCTAGGAAATGTCAACTTAAGGCTTGTCTTCATAAGGAAATTTACTGTAACTAGTCTACCAGTATAATTATATTGCTGTAGTTCTACTGGTAAAATTCCCCTGTTGAGCCTTATTCATAACAACAGCTGCCTTTATGGTTTATTTTTGTCGACTATGCCAAAAAAGGCCCCTGCTCCAGAAAGGCCACAACAATTTACAGAGGAGGAGGGGAAGGAGCTGTGCCAGTGCAACTGGAGCAGTAGAAAGAATAACAGTATAGAAATGGCAGTATTTCTTTACACTAATGAATTACCTGCTACCAAAAAAAAAGGTGAAATACTGTAAGAAAACAATACTGTGCATCAGATATCACTGCAGGTAAGGTATGTGCCAGTTTCATGCTACATTTCATAGCTTTGGTAAAGGCCCCCAGGCCAGACACCAGTCTTCATCAGCCCCTCCGTGTGCATCCTTTTGTTCTTGCCTCTTCCTCAAATGCTGCAGTGCATTTTTCCCAGGAGCACTCTTTTCCCTCCATTCCCTCATACAAGCAACTCCTTGCCACCCAGCAACTGCCCAGGGCCCCTTGGACTGACCCTCCAAAACAAACAGGCATTAAGACCAGTGCCTCTGGTTTACGGTTTGCATCTCAGGGACCAGGGATAGCTGGAAAGCAAAGAGCACTCTTTGCAAAAAGGATTTTAAAACAATTGCCCTTCACTTCGGCAGTGCAAGAATGCTGAGCTAGACAAAACAATGAGCCATCTGTGCACTCTTTCCTCCTTCCCTTGTCTGTATCCTCTGGGCTTAAATCAGAGCTCCCCAAGAATGGCCGAGTCTCCCTTCACCTCCGCCCACCCTGTTTACATCCTGAAAAAAACAGTTTTCTGGCCTGTTTTTTTTCTTTTTGTTCTTAAGAGCCCTTGCAAAATCTTCCTTTAAACCTCAGCCCTTTGTCAGGTGGTATCCCATCTACCCAGCTTTGTCAAGTGATCAAAAAATGCCTCCCACCAGTGATCCGTTCCTTGTTTACCATCCCTAGAGGCAGAGTGGCACTCAGGAGCCCTACTCACCCCTTTGTCCAAGGAAGGCAATACTATCTGAATGGGAGACCACCAAGATTTGCAGCCCTCTTTTGTTAGCCTGGTGTCACTGCCTATTGGGCCTTGATTCAAAATTGAGATGACAGTAGAGAGGCAGCTGAGTTAGGTCATCGCCACAGTTTCCAGCTTAGAAGAGAGAAACACCAATAGCTCAAATCCAAATAAAATTGGTAACTTTATTATCAGTGGTAATTTGTTGTTACCAATTGTAGCCACTGCCTCATCAAGAAACATGTACTATTCCAGTACTAGTTAAGAAGGCATATTCCCAACACTAAAAACGCATTGAGGGGAAAAAAAAAGATTAGGTATGAATAACAGCATTCGGATCTATTTCGGCAAACATTCATTTTGTTAGTATCTCTATTCCAGGCAGCAAATGGATTAAAAAATGTCAACTATCCTTTGATCTCACAGTTGGAATGGCTGCACTGCTCAAAAATACTTTTACCTTCATGTCCCACTGAAAAAAAAGCCGACTATTTTTTAATTCTTGATTGTTAAAACATCCTAAACAGATCTTTATCACATAAAGCAATCTTTCGCTAGAAGACCCAGCTATGATCCCCAATCACTTATCTTCCAGGCAGGCTGCACTCGCTGGGAGAGCAGAGCCTGCAAACTCTCCCACATCATTCAGCACTAACCCAGCTTGTAGATCAGAGTAAGGAAGCCCTGTCTCGGATCAACTCTCCTCCAATGTGCCAAGATCATAAATGTGGAAGTTCTGTTGGAAAAAAACACCATAAAATCATCCACTTTGAGCACTATGCCCCTTCCCCTGCATGGCAGCAAGAGGCTCATCCTACCAGGATGCAGCACTGGACTGCAGACACACTACTGAACAGGAAGTGGAGCTTGTCTTCAGAAATGCTCAGCACTAAACCTTCCAATCTTCTTCCTTTTTTTTTTTTTAATTGAAAACAGTCCTTCTTGTAAATTCAACTACCGTGCTGTAAACGTTAAATGAATTTCCTTCAATGCTTCAGAAACCCATTCCAAATCGAGCACAGTTCAAGAGTGGTCTTGTCCCACAACCCCTGCATGTAAACACGGATAGACCACAGCACAGAGCGGGCTGCTCTCCGTAGGTGGCCTACATCTTTCATTTCATTAAGGGTACTAACTACCTCCAGCAAATGACATTTGGAAGCCAAGTGCACTCTGCCTTGGAGGAGAGAAAATCAGATTTCCCTGTGGTGACCATAGCTTCAGGGGAGGTCTGCCTCCAGCAGTGAAACACAAGCCTTAGAGGGTTCTGGCGCACAGCAGTCACTGGAGGGACACCCTCAGTGGGACACATAAATAGGCATGATGCTTGGTTTAACTGGGTTTTTTTGTCTGGGAAATACAGAACTGAACCCTACATAATCACACATGCGCATATGCTTCTATAAAATGTCTGCACTCATTGGTCAAATTCAATCCAGTCCTTCAGAGGAGGAGTTGTCCCCAAAATGTCACATTTCTGCCAAGTTTGCAAAAACAAACTGCCAGACAGAAGAGAAGGCTCTACAGGCATTCCCAATAAGCAAGTTTCAGTAGAAGCACACCTGTATTTCTAGACACCAGAGAACCTACACAGCTGAGACTTGTTAAAAGTACCTTTGTTTTAAGAAAAGCTCATTCTAATTCATATCGTTATAGGTATGAAAAAAATCTAATCACAAGACAAATCCATTAAAAGACAGATTTTATTGTGCTGTGCAGCTAAACTACTCTTTCCACCTCACAGATTCTCACATAAGCTATCATTGAAAGAAAACTTTTTTCTTTTGGTCACAGAACTTCCTAATTCCATGGCCTCTACCTTTGCACTCTGCCATGAACCTTCCTCTCTCCCCTCTGCCTCAGACAAAATATCAAATGAAAAACTAAGCATTACATTTGGGGTCAGTCTTTGACAGGCAAATAAGACCTGGGAAGAAAAAGGAAGTCCAGAGTATAGTGCCCACCTTGGACTCTCTCTCCTCTAAGTCCTACCTCTTGTACCTCTTTCCTACACTGATGCTCACTGATATCCTCTTTCCTGTAATTCCCTTTAGCTGAGGTAGATGCTCCACTTCCAGAAATCTTTCATCTCTCAAGGTAGACATGCTGAGCTTTACAAATCTTATCTGAAATATGGATCCACCACATCTCTCTAATTTAGCATCTTCCAAAAGGCCTTCTGTTTTATCACATTTTCATGAAAACAGAAAGGGGCAGAGTCAGTCTCCACCATTTTAAAAGCGTTCCCTGTTACCTTGGAGTTTGGTGTAATATTTCAGCAGTGCTTTAGGCATGTGGTTTATAAAGCACTTAGGGACCCATTAAATAGCAAAATTTAAGGCTAAAGGCTGGCAAACTGAGGGCAGTGAGCTTTTAAATTTATGAAAGGCTACAGAACTAAGAGGCCACTAAAGTGACAGCTGTCAGCACCACTCCGTTCTACATTCATGCAGGTTCAAAGGAGAAGCCAGCACGCACTCAAAAGAAAGAGAGCACTCGTTCCAACTTCCACGCTATTTTCTAAATACTCTTTTCAAACTCCTTTTATACTCAGAAAAAGCCTTCCAGAAAACATCCACCCCTCTGCAAGCCTTGCATTGGTTACCTGATCCAGTTTTGCGCTCCTTTTTCTTCCTCCCAGCTCTAACAAGCATCCTTGCCCTTTTACAAGTTAAGGTCATTCAGAGGATCTATACAAGCAAGCAGAACACAAGCTGGACTGAAGATCTTGAAAGGCTCATGCTTACCCTCACCTTTAATAGGGAGGCACCACCCACAGAGACAACACGTTATCCCGGCATGCACCGCTCCCTCCTGATCCAAATGGAAAGCAGCACAAATCAAAAGGACCACAGCAAGCTGGAACCTGTTGTCTCAGCGGGTGGTACCCTGCATCTGTAATAGAGATGAAGGCAGCTGTAATCTCTCTGGTTTTATGCAAATGGGATGCTGCACTTCAGCTCCTGGCTAGGGGCCAGGAAAAAAACAAAACCAAAAAACCCCAAACCCCACCACCCTTGCCAGTATGAAGCTGATGTAGTAAACATCAGAACATAGTTGGCATGTCTCTTTGCGGGATGTGGGAAGGCCACAAACAAAAATCTTATCTCAATCTATTCATAATTTAAGCCTTACTTTCTATTGCACCTCTGAATTACAACCCTGCAATTTTAATACAATTAAGACTATTCAAGGTGTTCAGGAATTCTATCACATCATGGTTTTCACCTTCCATGCACTTCTTTAAAGTGTTAAGAAAAAGGATGAGCACTTGAACTACAGAACAGTTAACTGGAGATTCAGCCTTGGCCTTAGAGCAAGCTGAAGACAGAACCCAGTCTGGGAAAAACACATTTTCCTTCTTAGTCCCTGGACAGCCCTGCAAACCCGTGCCAGCACAATCCAGGGCTGGCACACACTGTGGCACCACAGTAAAGCAAAATCACAGAATGGGTAAAGTTGCAAGGGATCATAGTGTGTCATCTGGTCCAGCCTTCCTGCTGCTGCAGGGTAATCCCAGAAAGCATGGCACAGGATTGCGTCCAGACGGTTCTTTACGATCTCCACAGCCTCTCCGGACAATCTGTTCCAGTGCATGGTCACCCACACAGTAATTAAGTTGTTCCTCATCTGCAGGTGGAACTTCCTGTGCATCAGTTTCTGCCCGTTGCCTCGTGGGTCACAGACTCCTGAGGGCTGCTGCAAAGGTGGCACTCAGCAGTAGCTGAAGCTGGCATTGCCACTGATGGAGTCTGAGTCCAGCTATGCCTGCTGATGCTGCCTTCCTCATGCACCTATTCTCACCAAGGAAGAAGTCACCACAATGTTTGTAAACTGCACGAATGATCAGGCACCTGTCCCTTGACCTCATTGATGGCCTGGCATCAGAACCTGCAACTGCCAGCTGAGGCACTGGCTTTGTGCAGACACACAGGGACACGTTCCTTGCTGCTGGCATTGCTGTGGGCAGTTGCTGCCAGCAAGGGGTGGAGAAGAGTGCAGGACTCAGCGTCTCCTCTCCCACAACTGCACTGGCCACACGCTTCCTGCCAGCAGGCTGCACATAACTTACCACTGCAGTGCAGAATCTCTTCACAATGCAAGAACAGTCTGAAAAAAAGGGCCCTACTTTAACTCTGTTGAATAGATTCAAGAAGTTACACATTTGTTTTGATTTGAAAAAAGACAGAAAAAGCTAAAAACAGTATAATTTGCAAAAATATCCTGGAAGGATTTCTGCTGCCACTCAAGTTGTGCAACGTGCTCGACTGGAGAGACTTATTTCCATGCAAGCAGCTTGGCATGAAATCCCACTGAAAGGCCTGTGGTTCCCTAACGCTGTCATGACATCATGATTTAGGATTTTTAGAGGTATCAGCCCAGCACAGCTGGTGTCATGGTTGCCATTATACCATGAAACACTGAGGGGTTTTAAACGAAAAAGGTTTCCTTGTTTGAAATTCTTAGATTTCTTCCATCTTATTCTGCAGATTCTTAAAACCAGACTGGTTCTGTAAGCAGAGTATAGCTGATACGTAAGCAGAGCAGGAAACAGTGCTGCTTTAACTGAAAATAAATCTGTCAACAAGAAGGCACCAGGAGAGCTCCACTTCAGAGTTTTCAGGTTCTTATTAAAAAATATAAATTAAAGTCAACATTTTCACATTATTTGCTACATCTGTTTGCTATTTCATTATAAATAAAAATACAGGGGCCTCCAATAGAGTGTTAGTTCACTCAAAAGAATCAAAAAGTCCTTTTCATTTAATACTGCATTATAATTGTTCTAGACTGTACTGTATTACCATGAGAGGTCCACAAGAAATAAGCTATGCAATTACCCAAACTAGGCAATTAACAAGACCTTTGACAGTGTTCTATCTTTCCCTTTCTAAAGCATGAAGGACAGCAAGGCTATGGAAGCATATCCCTGTTGTAGGAACCCTGCTGACTGTCACAAGCAGATCCAACTCAGCACTCTTTGTAGACAGCTGGGAAACCAAAAAAACCCACAAACCCTTTCCTGTGTCCAGAGGCCAGGGCAATTGAGCAGAGTTCAGTGCCATACCGATTTTAAAGGAAATATACCAAAGATTTAAACAACTGCCCTGCCACCCCATGCTCCTGCCAACCATTCCACAGCACACTTTACCTGGGACGGCAGAATCCCAAAGCCCTTCAAGCAAAAAAGGGACAGATTTTCTTAAATAAGGCTGTATGAAATTCCCTGTAAGAAAACAAGAACCTTCTGAGCGCATAGAAAAATCCACCACATTCCTACAGTGTGCACCCAGGGCTGGGCTGATGACATGCAATTCCCACGGCCATTAAATTTCAAGAGCAGTTTTGGCAAACAGCAATTGCTCTTGAGAGTGAGAACTGCTGGTGAGTGCTCAGCTTCTTTGAAAATCTTCTCTCAGCCTGTCTACAGTGCTCACGTACCAGGTGGTAACTTCAGGTTCAGCGTTTAGGAGATGTGTAGGTCCTGACAGCTCTACCACATGCATAATTGCGTAGTAAGACTTTTGGACGCAAAGGTAGAACTGACCTACTCAACAGGACAAATACTATCAAGCTTTGTAGCTCCAAGAATGAGGCCAAATTAAAGATGACAGACTGCAGACAGGTGAACATCGCAGGGCAAGTGACACAGTGCTGTGGAGCTGGGGACGGTGTTCCAGCCACACAGAGAGACGGGAAACACATGCCTGAGTACACACTGTGTACTCACGGCACAGAGATCAATTTGATGGATCTGAGCAGGTCTGTGCTGAAGAGGTTGCAGCCAATATCCCCAAAGCAGCACAGCAATGATGGCTCACTATTTGCTTGCAGTGCCCAGCTGCAGCGGCCTCTAGTAGCACAGTGCCAGGGGCAGCCAAAGCACACCAGCTCCCTAAGCCTCCTTCCAGGATCATGTACATGCAGGACATGGGGAACTTCAGACCTCCCAGAGCATGGCACAGACTTTGCTCCTGCTTCACTCAGCAAGTCTTGGAAATCACCTGCAGCCTGTGTCTAGAGAGAGGAAATTAATTCCTGTGCCCTGCAACCAGCAAAAGGCATGTTCCACTATCTCAATCCAAATTTCCAGACCAAACCATAAGACAGTAGGAACTGATAGGAGGTCTCATGCCAGGAAGTTATTTAAAGTTGTGACATTCCACTTGTGTGATACTTTTAATCCTCCACCCCCAAGTTTTCCACTAGAGAAGCACAACAGGTTTTGGTGTAGCAGACAGGTTTTGGGAATGAGAAGCCAGAGCATATGCCAGCACCAAGGAGGCTGTGTCCTTACAGATTTTTGCTTCTTCACTCATAAAAACACAACACCCTTTATATCCTCAGCTGCAACCCTCATGTACACTGCCTGCTCTTACCCAAAACCATCAGAAAAGAGTCTGAGCAAAGAGAACAGTCTCTTCATGGAAAAAACTCAGGCTGACAAGTCACCAAAGAGAAGCAGTCAGCACAATATTTACTCCCTCCAAAATTAGTCCCATCACAACAAGGTAGACAAACACAGGTCATCTAATCTTGGCAACCTCAGATTTTCAGTGTCAAAGATGAAATATCATGATCTATAAACACAGACACCATGTGAAGGCCTACACGTCCACACTAAGATCTCTTGTGGAAGCAAGGGAAGGAAGCCTTTAACTTCATTTCTTTCACTTGCCTTACTTTTCCTCTGCCCCTGTAACTAACGACTGGGGTTTGTTGTTAGTAGACATGTTGGTTAAATGTCCCAGGCAGATCTCTGTGATGTCAGGGTCCTGTATAAACTCCAGACCTGTTTTCTGAAAAACAGTTCTGTAATCACAAACACAATGAGAAAAAAACCAGGAGAAACTGCCTTGAGGAATGCGTAAAGTTAAAGAAACTGCCCAAATGCTGCTGTTGCAAGAGAAGCACTTTGGTGGAAAAACACTGGTGGCTGAATCTTAACCAAGACAAACAAAAGGAGGAAAGCTTGTGTGCACAAACTGGAGCCTTTGCTGCACTGTTCATCAAGGACATTTATCCTGCACCTATAACACAGTGCCAATACAGTTTCAGTAAACAGCGACAGCAGAAACCTTGTGCCACTTCTGGCTGGTTAAAAGGCCATGTTCACAGCCCAAAATCATGACAGCTTGGCTACTGCTTCTTACTTTAACTGGAGTTAAGGAGTAAGGTCAGCTAAAGAAAGACAAGAATAAGGTTAGCTTATGCTGCCTGCTTGGTCTAATCCAAAATTCCTGCTAGAAACCATCCATACCAACAATCTAAGATAACCATTTAATTACTGGAGAAAAGACAGTCAATCAATTAGAGTTTCAGGCTTCTGTTACACAAATTGGCATTTTATACAGGAGCTACTGGGGTGGCAGTCTGCTGACAGTAACACTGCTGTGCCAGCAATAGCAAAAATGCCCTTACAGCAGTTTTCCAGAGGAAGGCATTTAACATGCACAGGGAGGGGTCAGGATTTAAGCGTACAACCGTAACAGACTACTGAGTGTGAAAAACACAACAAGACAGACAGTTAAAAGAAATTTTCTCAACCGGTTAAAAAAACTTAAACAAAAACCTACTCAACTTAAGGCTGAAAGGAAATATACTGCACTCAGAGCCTGCAGAGGGGAACACAGAATTTCTTCTACGTACAAGAACAGGCATACGTCATCTTTTTTGAGACCAGGGCTAGGGTGTTCTCAACAGAAAACCAGCTGTTCAAATAATATGTGCAGCAGGACAGGGTTTTACCTACACACCCCCAAAACGCAACACAAAACACAACACACAACTACAGAACTTAAATAACACTTACTCATGTACTCTGTTGTCTCCATACAAGTCACTTAATCCAAAGCTGACGTAGTGCCAGTGCTCAGGAACATTCAGCGCTGGGTTTCCCAGGTTTCTGTACATGCTAACATAGTCCAGAGGGTCAGGTCCTCCCAACCTGCATTAAAACCAGAAAAATTCTTACGTAAATTAGTTTACTCAAGACAAATGGTAAGTCTCCCCAGGTGCTATAAGACATTGTACAAAGATCTGGTTTAAAGCAAAAATTAGAACATTCAAATTACCTCTAAAAAAAAAAAAAAAAAAGATCGAGGAGAAATGTTAAGTCCAGAAAGCTTTGAGCACAGGAAGGCAAAGTACATATGTGCAACACACTAAAAATGTTTTCAGCATTAAAGCGTAAAAACCTCTGGAAAATCATATTAAAGCTTCCACAAAACACAAAGAAAACTGAAAAATTGTCCTAGTAAAAGAGAAATGGCTGTATCTGCATTGCAAGCTCTTAATTCAGTCCAGAGGCACATACCTCAAAAAAAGTGATGCTATTTCTCAAGCAGAATTTGAAATGGCTAAGTCTTGAGGAGAGTAATCCATACTTCTGAACATGGACAAAGGAGTTAAAACAGTGGAGGAGAAAAACATTGATTCAGTAAAACTAGCACCAAAACTTCTAAAAACACACCACTTGCATTAACCAAGAATGAGTAAAAAGCACCACTGTACCCTCTGCATCAGCATTAGAATGGCTTCCATAAAAGAACCTAACTCAAAAGTCAGTGCAGCACAGGCATGTTATGCTAAGCAGCAATCTCCAAAGCCTGCAGCCACCCTTCCCGCTACAAGGCACAGGGAAATGAGGCCATGTGCCAGCAGAGAGCATGGCACATCCTCCTGCCACTCACGTCACCTCTGTCTGAGTAAAGACAGGACAACTCCCTGCTGAAGGAAGGAACACACTGGACTCCTTCGCTGTTTGCCCTGTCATAGAACACCTACCACAAGCAGTTATGGCACAGCTGAGCAGCTGTTTAACCATTTTGTGCCTACAGCACACTGTGTCTTCAAGTAAAACTCTCAGCTGCTCCAAACAAGAAAATCTGAACTCACACGACCCCATTCATTGGAGCCAATGATTCCACACATCAATTCCTCTCATGTCTATTGTCTGTTTAGACCCTGACACAATCACCTGCAGGTTGCAGGCCATGGCTATGCTTCCTTCATTTGTCCTGGGGGTTTGTATATCATCATATGCAGTCTCCATGGGTGGACAGATGGATCCAGCCCTACTGATGGTGAGACACTATTCGAAATCCTCTGCCCTTCTCCTGTTGCCCAACCTTATCAAGTCTGTACAAAACAGCATATCAGCTTGGTATACTAAAAGGCCCATGGGCTGTCTCCACAGGTGTGCTGTGCTGCCTTGCTCCTACTGCTGCTGGCAAAAAAAACAGAGCCGTTATCTAACATGACTGACTTTACTCAGGACAGCTTCCCCCCTCTTAAGTCACATAAGGCCATCATGGTGGCTGAGACCAGTTGCAGTTTCTCCAGCAGGTCAGTCAAGGATGCAGCCCAGAATACTGGGGCAGGACAGCAGGGGTGAGCAGCTCACCCCCAGTAGTGGCACAGGTGTCTATGGTCAAGGGCTACATCAGAACAATGCAGCCTTCTTGTATGACAAGTGGCATCTTCGTGGCATAAAAGGCAAACTGGTGAGCAAACACGGGGAATGTGTGTCAGACCCTAGGATGGAGCTGAGTCTGATCTTCAGCAGACACCTGAGAAAGCCTGTTCTCAAAGTCTAGCAACAGTTTGAAACACTCAGGAAAAAATGAGTCCCCTCTGACACCCTCTCCTCACCTGTTCCCTTTCACTGGCATCAGGTCACACTGGAGGCTGAGATCTCTACCAGAAACACCTGTCCAGGTGGCTCTGTTCAGAGCATGGCACCCACGTCCTGGCCAGTGCTCAGCCCCCCAGGGATCAATGATAGAAGCAGTCAGATGGAAGCCAATTCCAGCCAGGATGGTCACTTACCCTTGAGGAGTGGCAGTGAACAGCAGCAGCCACACACAGTTATTACTGAACTGGGAAGACTCCCGAATGAGGAAGGTTCATACACTGACCACCGTGAGAGATTAGTCAGTGGTCAGAGCAGTCGTGTGGGCTTCACAGTGAAGGGATCACTGCTAAGCAACCAGCATCTACTATGCAAAGACAACCTGCTTCCAACGGGTTTAATAAAACTTTAGAAGTCAAACAATCAATGCTGGAACACTACTGACACAGGCACTCTGACACTGACAGCACACAAGACAAACCTCTACACTGCCCTTTTCAGGACAGGGACTGCTCCATGAGTACGCGCTTTTTCCCTAGGGCTATGCAAATATACTTGTCAGGTCCAATGCACATGGCAAGTCCTGCCTAGACAGCATCAGGCAAGCCAGACACCTCCCCTTCACTCCTGTCAGCAATCCTGTGTTTGTCTCCAAAGGCCAAACTTCTCTGGACACCTGCAGTACCATGCTACACAAAAGGTGGCCACAGCAATGTGGCACCAGGTGGCCTGGAGGAGCTGAGCTCAGTCCTGCCCAGACTTCACTACCAGCTGGTTCTCATGTTGCTCAATGACCCAGTCACACCATATTTACTGGCTGAGAAAAGCAGTAGGCTTGGAAGAGATGTAGACTAAAAGCCTGCAGCAGTGACTAACTAAATTTTGAAAAACACATATCCAAGCCGTACACCTATCCCAAAAATGCTGCAGCTGCAGAAGCATCCAGCATGAGCTTTAAGCCAGCTACCTGCAGCCCATAGTAACATAGCCGTAGCAATAACGCTCACCAAAGGTTAGTCAGCACAGATGAATATCCAGTTTCGGTGGCAGGTTTCACTGCTCTAGTCGGCACTGCTGTGGTACATCCTCCCGCCCACAGGCCGATGCGGCAGGGTGCGACCTTGTATCACAATCTACATATCAGTACATGCACTCACACAAAGAGCTGGAAGCGTTGGAGGATTTTATTAGGAAGAGCCCAACTTCAAAGCCAGAGGTACAGTACAAATTTGTTACATTCTCTATTCATGGAGCTCATTCAGGAGAAAGAAGGGCCGCCTCAGGGGAAACCCTGTATTTGCATCTGCACCAAGAGTCTTCTTTTGACTGATGTTAAGAGCACTCTAAAGTTTCTGTGGAAGGAGAAACGCAAAATGCAGAGAGGAAAGAAACCCATAATGGAAAGAAATTTGAAAACTCCTAATTCATTCATCCTGAAAAGTCCTTAGTGTATTATTTGTAGTCACTTCCCAGCAACTGACAATAGGACCGCTTTTCACAGCTACCTTTCAACATCCTTTCAGAAGTAGCCTGATTCCCAAAAGACCTCAGACCACAGCTCACTGCACAGGTTTTTGAGTATATGACCTAAGTTTAAGACAGGTGATAAAAACCCAGTAGTCCAGCCCAAATTACACCTATTTAAAAACCTATCACAAAAAAAGAACAAATTTGATTTTTTCACCAGCAATTCTATGCAACAAGATATTTCAATTTGAGATACTCTACCACATTTTATAATAAAAGTGGATACTGGATATCAACAAAGAAACTCCATCTTGGTGCATGGCCTTCACAAACACAGCCAAAAACTCTTCCAAGAAATTCTGACTGAATCCCAAACTCTCTCCCAAGATATGCAAATAGCATTTTAAAAGACTAGTTCCGTTAAATAATCTACGTGGCTAAACTCCTTTACGTAATAGGCTTGGAGTTCTGCAGATTCTCCAACGTTACACAGTTAGGATCTGCTCTGATCTGCAAGCCAAAGGCTACAACTTCAGCACTCTGAACAAAAAAACCCAAATCTGTAGCTGTAGAGAAACTGATACATATAATTAACACCTGATTAGTGTTACAATATTTCTCCTAAGGCAGGGAACTTCCTTCAGCAATTTCCCCTCCTAATCTAAACCAGCTAATAGCTTGCAGGCCAGGCAGAGTAGGACAGATTAGCAGAGAGACTTGTGGCAGGAGTCGTTCTACCAGACTTAACAAAACCAAGCTCCAAGTTTCACCCAACAACAGGAGAGAAAGAACTTGTGGCGTTCATGGAGGCTTCACCTCACACAGGCATTTCCTGCACAGGACAGCAGTAGGAAGCTCACTTCTACAGCAGAAGCTCTCAGCTCTCACTGCTGGCTGAGCTAACAGCTGGAGGAACCACTAAGTGGAAAATGCCAGGATAAACAGGCCTTAACATTACTTCTTACTTGCAACTTGCCATCACTGCCAGCAGCAATTCTTTTAGTGTTTGAGCTCCAATTGCAGTGAAACTCCAATCAATCCCTTAAGCAAACAAGCAACAAGGTTTCTTCCCAAACAAGGGTCTTTGCCATTCTTCACTATAGACGTAAATTTCCCTCAACTTCCACAAATCTTACATCGATATAGTCAGTATTGTTTTGAGCTGTTGTGCCAGTTTGGACATCACTCCAAGACAACTGTTGATAGAAAAGAAGTCCTGATGTGACTGGAAAATCTTCAGAAGAGTATCTAAAATTAGGCATAGGTGTAAAAACAGACTGATCAGACCACCACCAAAGCACTGATGTGCACAGATGACTAAGAAATTATTTACATTTTGAAGTTTCAGATTTGTAACATCTTATCTCAGCCCACTGTGTCATTTTAATACAATACTCCCCTAAGCAGTAAGGGCTAACAGACAAACTTCTTGCTAGAACCACTTAAAAAGCAACGCTTGTGTGGACAACAACAGTAATAGCTTTGTCTGCCAGAGCAGCACACAGGGAGGATGTTATTCTCCTGCTGTTCAGGATTCCAATTAGATAAAGACATACAGGTTGAAATGAGCTGTAAATAAGGAAGTTGAGCATTTACTAAATTTTTTCAAGTGCTGGGGTAGGGACTGGCCAATGTCACGTAAAGCAAACACTCAGAGGTGACTTGATCATGTTCCTTAGCCCCAGAAGAGGGGGCTGAGCAGCTAAGTGATAGCAAAAAGCAAAAGGAACTCCTCTTCACACAGGATTAGACGCTAGACATTTATCTTGATAGCTAAACATCCAAGCACTTCCTTCATGCCACTCTCCCACATAAACAACTGCTGTTCCTGGTGTCAGACACTGTGTCAGCAGAGACAGTGAGCAGCAGATTCACATGTGATAACACATGGCTACGTAAGGCCAAGAGAAGCTGGCACTGTCCCGCGGGCTTTATGGGTACACACGGCATGTGTCCAGCCTGGAGGCTGGAACAACGGGTTCGCTCCGGTCAGTGCCGGCCACACTCGACCCCCAGGCTCCTGGCCAGAAGACGGAGCTCGTGCCTCCCGCCCAGGGGTGAAACTCCAGCCCCTCACCTTCTGTGGGAACACCTCCACTGAGTAACATGCACTCCCTTTTCATAAGACCTGCCCCAGACGGGGCCTTCATCAGCCACCCCTCACTCAGGGACCCTCCAAATCACCCCGGGAACCCCAATACACTCTCCTGTCTTCAGTGCACACCTCCCTAGACCCCTCCTATTGCCGGTACATTCTCCCCAGGAGCCCCTCCAAACACACGCCCTGGGCAACCAACTGCATCCCCAATGCCTCCATCCCCAGACCCGCTGCATATCCCCAAAACTCTTACATCTCACCCCTAACTCGGGACGCAGCCCCCAGTCCCTCTCCTCTTGCTGCAACCCTCCCCAGCCCCTCCGCTTCACACCAGGCAACGTCCCCAGCCCCAGTGCTTCTCCCAAACCTCTCCCACTCCCACTACTCCTCCCAAACCCTCTCCTATTCCACACAAGGCGCCGGCCCCACTGCTCCTCCCAGCTTCACGCAAGACCCCGGCCCCATCCAGGCCGCCTCACCAGTACTTGAGGATGGCGGTGACCTGGAGCGGGTTGGGCTGGTCGGGGTAGAGACGGCGGCACTCGCCGTAGATACCGTGCAGCCCCGGCGGGAACAGCGACGGGAAGGACCCGGACCCGGAGCCGGAGCCGGAGCCGGACCCCGGCCCGCCCGCGGGGGGCCCCCCGCCCGGCCGCACGCCCTCCATGTCCCGGAGGCGGCTGGTCCCGGCCCGTCCCAGCTGGTGCCGAACCCGCTCCGCTCCCGCCAGGCGCCCCCGGCCCGGCCCGGCCCAAGCGGCTGCGTGGGGCCGCGGGAGGAGGGGCGGGGCCTACAGCCGGGCCGCGTGAGTGACAGACCGACTCCGCCAATGGCGGCGCCGCGCGGGGCTCCGCGCGGAGGGGGCGGGGCCTCGC